>NDGN011446610.1:0-14373 GCA_002564285.1 Tympanoctomys barrerae
AAAGGTCTTCTCTCTAGAATTTCTAAGGAACTAAAAAAATTAGGGCCCCAAATTTTAAAATATTTTTCATCATTCTTTCCTAAAATAAGATGTTTGTCCATTCATTTCCAGCCTAGCTGCCACACAAACCATGGGAAGCTTTCCTTATCACCTCTCTCATTCCAGATTGGGAGTGTATATTATCTATTGCTATTATTTACATCTAAATGTCCTCCAAACTTGTCGTGTATGCAGAAGACGACTGCATTGCTGGAGTGCCATATTCATCAGTGGATTTATCCATGAATGAGATGAGCATTGCAACGTGCCATGAGGAGTTAGATTCATTGTAGAAAGCCACCACAGGCGTGATGTGGGAGACTGTGTTCTCCACTCCTCCCCATTCTCTCTGTTTCCTAGGTGTCCTTGGTTGGTCACCTCTTCTCTCACAATGTCCTTCTGCTATCCTGTTTCTTCCTTGGAGCTTGCCAAAGATAAACTCAAATTCTAAGCCTAAAGAAACCTCTCCTCCTTTAAGTTCTGTTCATCAATTATTGTTGCTAGGCAAAAAAAAAAAAAAAAAATTACACAAGTTTTCATACCAGAAGTAAGGTTACTGCGTGAGTCTACCTGAAGTGGGGTTTAGACACATTTGGAAACTGCATGGGAGAGGAGTTCCAAAGGTTTGGAGATACAGGCTACAGAAGTGCTGGAGTGCTGTGAGCAGACTTGATGGTAGATTCTAGATGCAACTCTGAAGACCAGAATACTAATAGAATGCAAGCAGCACAGGCTAGTTCCAGGAGGTTTCTGTTGGGAACAAGGACTCCATCAGCAATTTGACCATAGCCTATATTTATTATGTTCTGGCAAAAAGAGTGTTTATTCTACCTGTGTTCTGAGACTTCACAAGAAATTAATATTAAGGGTAGTGGACTAACTAACCTACAAAAGAAATCTCAAAGCCACCCATGTTCAGGCTGTGACATGGTATTACTGGCTGTTTGTTTGCTTTACCAGGTCTATGATGAAAACAAGGAACAAAAACAAATGTTAAATTTTCAGTTGCATCAGAGAGAAGGACCAGGGAACTGGGGAGATGGCTCAATAGAATAAGCGCTTGCCTCCTAAGTGCAAGGGCCGAAGTTCAGTCTCTGGTTCTGTCAAAAAAAAAAAAAAAGAAAGAAAGAAAGAAAGAAAGAAAGAAAGAAAGAAAGAAAGACCTACAAATACAGGGCCGTGGAGAGCACAGAAGCTAATGAACTACCATTAAAGTGAAACCAACTACTTTGAGTCATGGCAACAGGGTGGACAGCTGCACGGTGTCTCAGGAATTTCGAGGCTGCCACTTTCACAAGTTCACCTAGGTGTCCTGTCCAAAAACATTTATATAAGAAATTGGCTTCCCAGGGCTGGCTTGATAGCTCAGCAGACTAAAGTGCCTGCTTAGGCAGAGCTCAGCGGCTGGGGTTCAATCCCTTGGGTGCCTTGCTGACTCTACCTGTGGGGTGCACTGAAACAGCAATTGAGCCTGGGTGTGTTGATGCGCGCCTGTAATCCCAGCTCTTGGGAAGCTGAAAACAGGAGAATCACTATGAGTCTGATCTACATAGTGAGACCCTGTGGACCCTGTCCTAAATACAGAAAAGAAAAAAAAAAAAGGTTTCCTGGACTTTATTACACAGTTTTCACCATTCAGGCACTCAGAGACCTCTCCAGACATGGCAAAATGTGGCCTTTCTATGACCCCATCTGGGGGCAGATCTTGGCAACATTCGTGTGGTGGTGGCCTTAGAGGAACGAGTAATGCAAGAGTCCTGCTATCAAGGAGACTCCCACAAACGTTGCAGAGAAAGCCTTCAGGGGGCAGGCAATCGTGCTCCTGAGAGCGCTGTGCACGATGCCATGGCAGTAAATCCAAAAGTGCTCTGAGATCCCAGGAATTTCGAGGTGCCAAGAAGGTGGAAGGACATCTTCCAAAAGCCACAGATGGTGAGCAAAGTCACCCCAAGAGGGAAGGCATGAGGGCCACAGTCATTAAGACCACAGGTGTGGGGCAGCCTCAGGCCTCTGAAGCTCATGTTTCATTGCAGTTCTCCCGATGTGCTAGACATGGAGACACAGGAGGTAATGTCTGCCCTGCTAGGCTTGATCCCATTCCTATCTTTCACCCTATTTCTCCCTTTTGGATTGGAAATCTTTACCTCGGCCCATTGTATGTTGGATAAGATTAACCTCTCTTTTGATATTTACAGAGACTGACAGCTGGATGTCAGAGAAAACTTTGGATTTGATCCTGTTAGCAGTATTGAAACTGTTAAAATGTTGTGACTTTTTAAAGATTGATTAGGGGAAGGACAAGAATATGTCAGAGGCCAGGGTGGAATATTACAGTTTCCATTTAAAATAGTCCTCAATGGGTGGCGAGATAGCTCAGCAGACTAAGTGCCTGCTTAGATAAGCACAGGGACTGAGGTTCAATCCCCAGTACCGAATGATGTCCCGGCCCCACCCCTGGGTGCACTGAGCCTGGGACTGAGTCCAGGCATAGTGGCACATGCCTGTAATTCCAGCACTAGGGACGCTGAAAACAGGAGGATCACTGAGTCTGACCTGCATAGTGAGACCTTGTAACAACCAAATACATTAAGATAAATAGTCCTCAAAAGTCTCAATGTGTAGAAGGTAAGTGGACCATGAGAGTGTTACCTCATCAGTAGATTCACCCCATGATAGGTGCAAAAGTTGAATGTGCTGTTAGGACAGGGGCAGGTTGCAGGTAGGACACTGGAGGCCTGGCCTGAAAGGGTGTATCTCCTCCCATGGCACCACTCTTCTCCGTTTCTGGCTGCCCTGGGTTGGTCACTTTTTCCTCCACCATGACCATGTGCCATCCTTTTTCTACCTCAGGGCTCACCAACCTTGCACTAAAACTTCCAGCCAAAGTGAAGCTCTTCTCATTTAAGTTGAGGGTATCGGGTTTGGTGTCTCAGCAGTGGAACAGCAAGGGAGACACGCTCCAACTGCCACTGTGTGTTACTTGCTTGGTCCTGAACACTTTATTATCACATCACTATCTCCACAGCAAATAAGAATATATGCCTGGAAACAAAGAAACATCTTATTGTCTCTTTTTCTTTGACCTAGCTCTACATTTCCAGATTCACAGACAGGAGCATAAACCTATGAAAATTACTTCCAAAAAGCTACTTTTTTGTTAGACATTACAGATGGTGCACAGCTAACCAGACTTTAATATCAAAACTGTTTCACTTTATGTGATGCAAGTACAATAAATACTGAGTATGAGTAAAATTTGAGTTGCAATCTTGTCCTCATAGAACCATTCATAAGACAATGTTTTGTTGAAGCACAGGACAGTGACAGGAAGCTGTAGCTCCTAGTCAGCCACACATTTAGGGTTAACACCTGATATCCCGCAGTGGACCATGTTGCTAAGCTATGGTGCTCTGCAGGTCAAGGTGCCTCATAGTGCGTGTGCATGTGTGTGTGTTTGTGTGTGTGTGTGCATGTGTGGGTGTGGGTGTGGGTGGATGGGTGGCTTTTCTTTTTCTTTCTTTTCTTTCTTCTATTCTTTCCTTATTACTTTATTTTAAAGAGTAAAAACCAAACAAGAGCAAAATCAAAGACAAAAAAAGAGTAACATACAATAATACATATGGCAGAGAATTTCAAAACAAGAACACAAAATTAATAATGGTTGCTATTTTATGTATTTTTATCATCATATGATAAATGATATAGATGATATATGATATATAATTTAACAGGAAAAAGAACCTTTAAAGAAATGCCTGGCTAAAATATATTTTGATATTCACATAAATTGCTATGGGACTGTTGTTGTTTCATATGTTTACATTGAAAACTATGTAAAAAAATATTTGTGGCAGTAAATGTGTGATTAGGCTATGCAAGGTTTTTTTTTCTTTATCTTTTAAAGGGTTGGTTTTAGCATTAAATAGAGGAGAAAAACTGATATATGGCAAAGTAGATACAAAACATAATTTGTTCTTTAGGTTTTCAATTTGTCATGTAAAGTTATGTATCAGATTAAAGTTGTAAGAAAACTTGAAAGCATGAAGCTGCCTGGTTTTCTTATCCTAATAGGATATTTTCCCTGGAGTGTGATCAGAAATCTAATTGGATTTCTTGCTGTTCATGTGAAAAACAGAAAGCCCTGCACTTCCTGTAAAGGTGCAGGGTGTGTCACTATCTCTGTGTACTGCTCAGGAACGTGCATGTCATTGAACAGTGAAGATAGTCTTTATGCAACATAAACTGACTACTGCCTCTTCAGCTTGATATTCAGATTACATTTCTTTTCTTATGGCTCCTAAAGAACAGACCAAAAGGCATTTTCAATCCTCCCCTGAGCTCACTCTCACTCTGAAGTTTGTCAATGTCCTGATATTTTTAATGAGAACCACTTCATTATCAGCTTTTACCACTGATTTACTTGAGAACGTAGGTAAACTTCAATATTATGTTTTATATCTGGAATTGTCCTCCTAAAGCCCCAGGTCTTGAGAGGTGGGGCTCTTGGAGTGACTGGAGCATGGGGGAGTTATTTTCACCAGCAGATTAACCCACTGATGCCTCATGGTTAACTATGCTGCTAAGAAGCGGGGCCTGGCACAAAGTGATAGGCCAGGGAGTGTGAGCTGGAGGGGTGTGTGGAGTTCCTGGATTCATCCTCCCCTTTCCCCTCTCTGTCCTTCCCTCTTCCTCCCTCCCTCTCCCTCTCTTCCCATCTAGCACTCTCCCTCCTCTCTCCCTCTCTCTCTCTCCCTCCTCTTCACCCTCCCTATCCTTCTGTCTATGCCTTTCTCTCCCTGCCTACCCCTTCTCTCTTGCCTGGCCTGAGAGTTGCCTGACATGAGCAACTTTCCTCCATGTAAGACCCTTTCACCATAAGATTTCTGAATTTGAGATTTCCAAACACATACTGAAACTTTGAAAGCCATGAGCCACTATCCTCCTTCAAGTTATGGGTACCAGGTATTTTGTGTCAGCAATGAAAAGTGACCATGACAGTGAGCACTGGCTAACTTGGCTTCTATCTATTTGATGTTGCAGAGTAGCCTCCAGTTACTCAGAGCTGGCCTGAATGTGTCCTGCTGCTCTAGTCTTGCCTCACAGTCCTGCCCAGTCACTGAAAAACTGGGGGGCTTTGGACACATTCTATGACGTCTTTGTTTCTTTTCTATAGAATCGAAATGAGAGTAGGATCAGCTTCCCAGAAATGTTATGAGAATTTGATTATTTAGTACATTTATTGCAGGCCTGGCACATACAGAACACTCAGAAACTGTGAACTCTCATCACGTCCTGAGCCAGAGCCTCCTAAAGACCATAACCTAACCCAAAGGGAATGGATTTTTCATGGAGAATAGGTAGAGAGCACTATTTCCCTGACTATGAGCCTGCTCTGTGATTCAAATTATGTCCTGTAGGCAGAGACTTACCTGCTTACGGAAGGAGTGCCTGCTCGAGTTTCTTTCTTCCAGTAGGAATTCGCAGTGGCACAACAAAATAAACTGACACTGAACCAGAATTTTAGTATCTGAAAAACAATTTGTGTAAATGAAACAAGATGTTTGAAGATAGTGGACAACATTGAACGACTGGCTAAAGGGAAAATCAGGTGAAATTATCACTCTCACAAAGACCTGCGTGTGTGTAGGTGCATGAGTGCTCCATCTTTCCTTTTATTCTGTCTGTCCTCACTACAGTTATTCAGAGCACATAATTCCTGCCTTGCACAGATTGTCCCGTACGTGGTAGTCAGAGCCTGTTCAGTGAGATGCCAAAGAGAATGTGCAAGTCCTTTGTCGTGTTTCAGAATTCCTGGGTGCTGGTATCACGTTCTAGTTCTGCAATACAGGTATTATTTGGAGTCGTGGTATCAGCGACTCCACTGGCAATGTGCATTTGGCTATCATGAAACACTGCACCTTCTAAGCCATGCTCTGTTTTATCAATTCAGTGAAACATCAAATTAGGCTTATTATGTCACATGCCTGGTGATCAGATTAGAGAAACGTGTGAATTTAATTAATTGATTTGTTCATTTTACCCTGTTTTTAAATCACAGTGAATAATTAGTATAGGTGAAAAATACCTCTGAACAGGGAGAAATACTTAAATGCAAGGTAACTGGAGTTCTAAAGTCACTGGGACATTATTTTCCAATTAGGTATAAAAGCACTTATTGGAGGGCCAGCCAAATAGGTCACAGATTAAAACACCTGCAAGCAGGCACAAGGGCCAGGGGTTTGATCCCTGGGCCTGCCATGCCAACCCTACCCCAGGGCACACTGAGATGGCAATTGAGGCTGGGCATGGTGGTACATGCCTGTAATCCCAGCACTTAGGAGGCTGTAAGCAGGCAGATCACTATGAGTCCTATCTATGCAGTTGAGACCCTGTACACTCTGTACATCCTGTCCTAAATACAATAGATAAATAAATAAAAAGTTAATAGAACCTGAAACAGTTGAAATGTGACTAGACTATATGAAGCCACACAGTCAGACCACACACACACACACACACACACACACATAGCAGAATCAAGCACACAAATACTGTAAATACCAGACAGTACATGAAGACATTAAAATGACTACAATACATTCAAGAAACCATAGCAACAGCTTAAAAATGAATTAGTGTGGAGAATTTCTATAAACAATTAGAATATATATAATGCATTAAATGCACCTTAGAATATCATAATGAAAAGTTAGTATGAGAAATACCCAATTGAGCATAACAGAAAGTTAATAAAGTCAGAGATATAACAATAAAAAATATATTAATTAGAGCTAAGAAAAGTAAAAAAGGGCAGAACCACAGGTTCTGAGATTAGAGGTTCTAATCTAATTCTGAGATTAGAGTCAGGAGGACAACTATACACATTATTGGAGTTCTAGAAGTAGAACAGAAACAATGAACAACACAGACAATGCTTGAAAATACTATAATTGATGAGGTTTTTCCAAAATAAAGAATTCAGTCAACACTCAAAAGCCTCCACATCCCCACTAGAAATATAAGTATAAAGAATATTCACGCAACTAGAGTTTAACTATAACATTTTCAAAACAGACAAGAGTATAAAATAGTAGCAGGAAAATAGGCCACTTTGCTTCAAAGGCAAGACTACAAAAAGACAGCTGAATTCTCAGCAGAGACAAACAAAAAAGCAATGACATGACATCTTGAAAGTGTAAGTAATATTAATCTGCTAGCACAGAATACTATCCTTGCAAGAAACACTATTTAAAAGTAAAAGCAAGGAAAAACATGTTTTCAGCAAACAAAAGGTATGTTAATAGAAATACTAGTGGAAATTTTTAAGTGGAGGAATTGGTTTTATTAGTATGAGTGCAATATTCAGAAATAAAGAGTAGATAAGTACTTAATTATTTTACAAATAAATTGTATAAACAAATATGTTCAAAATTAATTTTTTAATATTAAAGACTAAA
Source organism: Tympanoctomys barrerae (assembly GCA_002564285.1). NCBI lineage: Eukaryota > Metazoa > Chordata > Mammalia > Rodentia > Octodontidae > Tympanoctomys > Tympanoctomys barrerae. The sequence continues at coordinate 7,497 of NDGN011446610.1, forward strand.
CAAAAAACAGTAAAGACTACAATAAGAAAAAAATCCTGCAAATAATTAAATGGTATCTATAGTTCAGTTCAATAGATATAAACCAACTCAAGACTCCATGTAAAAGACAGAGAGCTTCAAACTTTATTAATAAATCCAAGTAGGTGACACTTGCAGGAATGAGATCTAAATCCTAAAAACACAGAAAATGTAAAAGAAGGAAAAAGAAAGGTATTTTATTAGATAAGACCATGGACTTTAAAGGCAAGAAGTACTATTAATGACAGAGTGGCATTTCATAGTAAAAACAAAAGAAGTATTCTCTAGAAATACAATAACCTGAGAAAGTGATCGGTAGCACATTATGGTAGTTGGGAAGAACTTGTTGGTCTAATAAAGGGAGATAGTGGCTGTCAAAGCTTGGCCATTGATGATTTGTGGTGAAGGAAAGAAGGAAGTTCACCTATGCTCCTGAGTTTAGATGAGAAGGGAGAGAAAAGGGTAAGGTGCTCAATGTAAAAGGTCTTATAAGATAGAGGAGACTTGAAAGTCATTGATTAAAGGAAATATTGCTCCAACATAGCACATTTTCATGTGCATCATGCTGCATACAAAGTCATCTTCATGATAAAAGTCTTGCCTTCTCCAGCTACTTTCTATGTGACCTTGATTTCTCAACCTTTTACCTCTCCTGTTTCAAACTGAAAATATCAATATTGACCTTCTAGGGCTAGCCCATCAAAAAATGCTTACAAATCTAAAGAGATACAGGGAAGTAGAATGAAGAACATATTCTGAATTCTATTCTCTTTAAATTTTAAGGAAACTCTAATCTGTGCATACATACTTGAAATAATATCTTATTTGTTTGTAGTCCAGGATCTTTATCTGTGAAATTTAAACATCACAGTGTTAGAATATTTCAGAGTTCTTCATGCACCTCATCTCTGAACTCTGTGATTTGCTTGCCAGTCAAGATACTCTGCCATGAAAATCCTGTGTGCTCAGCTAAGGTAATCCTTGGGCTTTTGCAGAAAGATTACAGAATGAAACAATGCAGAAAGGATTTCTTTATAGTAATATGACCTCATAGAAGATAGCAGCAAATGTCACAAGTATACTTCAACTGGTGACAGCAGCTAAGAAAACACTGCCGTAGAGAAGTCACTTGGCAGATACAAGACTCAAGACATAAAATGCTAACATTTCTGCTACATTAAAAATTAAACTCTGGATGTCATCTGCCTGACATTTTCAGCAAATGGGGAAACATTTGATGAGGAAGGAATAGAACATTAAGTTGTAAATTAAAAAGCATGGGTCAATCCTTGCAGTTGGGGAATTCATTTCTCCTCTATATTGTTGTCTTATAGAGCTAAGGAAATGCTTGATGTGGTTAATGATACCAGTAGTGGCCATCATCATTTCTTCAAGGAATGATCATCTTCCATTTAAGGTGGCTGTCCCCATTCCTTAGCACCTCTTGCTAAATAATTTCTAAAAGAAACATAGACAGTTTCACTAGACAAACATATTTCTCTACCCACATGTGTTCCTAAATATGAAGGAAAAAATACAAAGAGGAATAAGCCCATCAGCAGCCTGGAAGCTCAGAATATCAATTTCAGAAGAAAAAGGCAGAGAAGTTCTATAAACTCTGCAGTTTATATGAGAACACTTTTAGTGTTCGGGGCAAAATCATATCAACATTGTCCACATCACTATTTTCATCTCTCATATTTGAAAGTATCACATATGGTCATAGACCATAAATTTTTCTATGTGTCATTTTAGCTATGCAAGGACCAAATAGCTCAGGATTTCTTCCCTTAAATAATTTCAGTTAGACTAACATGAATAAATGATGTATGATATGGGAAGCTTTTGTACTCTGAGGAATAGCACTGAGGTCCGCTTGTGTGGCCATCACAATTTGTTTCCACTTTGACATCCACGTGTCTCTCTCCTTGACTGTTGACCTGAGATCAGTGACCTCAAGCAGACAAATGTTCTTTGCTGGAACTCAAAGTAGTCACAAAGAGGCAATGGCTGTGATAGGCCTTGCTGCCCTTCCTAATTTCTTCAGTGCCTACATCCAACAGGTGTCCCTGTAAACACCAACTCACTTTTTAGATTAATTAAATTACTCATGTTTTGTGATGCCCCCAGCCCTTTAATTCTGACCTCCTCTGACAAGGGTGTGGAGGATCATTTTGTATAATATTCCCATTGCATAATACTCATAGTGATCTAATTCTTATTATTGAACCTCAATTCACACAACAGCATAAAATGAAATGACAGTAGACAAAGACAAAAAGATGTCTTGTTTTAATCGTGAAATGTAATCCTACATGTTTATGTTTAATAGAAAAGTGTTTTCAAAATATTTCTAATACTAATTTAGTAACTAGTTCAGAACCCGTTATTTGTATGGCTTCAAGAAAAAAGTCATATTGAGGTAAACATAGCATATTGTATTACACTTATGGATCATGAAATGAACCACAAATACTACCCACCCCCTTCAGAAATCACAGTGGGGCACTCAGTACACTATCCTTAAAATGCTTTTAATTTTTTTCATATAAGTCACTATTACTAATATTATTTTTACTGTCTCTAACATCATGGGTCAGTTTCTACTATGAACAGTAACAAAGTTTGTAGAGGCTTAATGAACACTTTAAGAGGCATGTGTACATATCCATTTTGACTGCAATGTTAAAATTTTTGATAATGTGAAATGTCCCTTAGCTTTCATGAAGAACTCTTCCACATACTTGGCTAATTCTCCTAGGTTTCTGAATAAGCTGGTAAAGTTCATGTCTGCCTACAGCTCTGGTTAAGGAAAAAGACAAAAGTCAGATATAATTGAAAGATTTAGAGACTATGGAAGCAAGAAAGCTAGAGATGTCAAAGTTTTAGAGAAGGTGAAATCCTAGGCAGGTGACAACTCATTGGCCACTTTTCCCATGAGTCCTTGAGAATTTGATGAAAGTAAAACAGGCAGAAGTTTGTTTGGACAGTGGATCTCATTAGAGAACAGAAGATGTGGCTGCATATTTTGATTGTTTCTTGGTTCTTCAGAGAGAAAATAGGAGAGAGAGGGAGGAAAGGACAGAGACAGAGACAGAGACAGAGACACAGAGAGAGAGACAGACAGAGAGTCTCTTGTGGAGCTTCAGGAATGATTTTCCAACCTTAAAAGGTAACTTGAAGCTTCATACCTAAAGGAGATCTACTATCAACAATCCTTCCTGAAATGAGACAAAGGTCAAGATTTCTGTTCAATATTATAACAAATGTTTGGGCAACTATAATAAAATAATAAAAAGAAAAAATTTAAACATGGAAAAGAAATAAAGTTGTTGTTATACATGGATGACATTTTGTGATTATAGCAAATCAAAGGACCGCGATGGTTCAGCCCTAAAATGTCTCCAAAAGTTCTCATGCATCCAGAAGTGGGACTTTCAAAAGATGGCTAGATGATAAGAATGCTGTAGTCATCAGTGGATGAGTTCCTAGCTCAATGTCCCATAGGGAGGTGGGACCCTGCTGGGGGTTGGCCCCGAGAGGTATATGCTCCTCTCTAGACCTGTCTTCTCTCTGTCCTTCTAGCTGCCATGCAGTAAGTAGCTATCCACCTCAGCCCTTCCACCACGCCACTTCTAACTGGAAACTAGCTACCTGTGGACTGGAACCACTGGAACCACCAGCCAAGATAAACTCCCCTCCTACAGCTGTGACTGTTGGGTATTTTGTCTCATTGATGAAAAAGTGACTTCAAGGTGTGACAATAAAATATAGCGAATGACTAAATTTAATAATTTATATTACTGTAAGCTACACATTGCTAAAAATAGCCCTTAAAATACATCCTGTCACAGAAAACACATGTATGCCATTATTCTAGACATTTTATAAACCAGTTATAGAAATCTTTGTGGCTATATTTAGTTCCGCTGTCCTGATGTATAACTTGGTGTCCTGAGTTGATTCAATCCATTTACCATTCATGGTCATTTTAACATTGAAGATGAGGCAGAATTGCACAGCGGCAGGGCCAGTGATTAAGGTCAGCGAGTAAGGCACTCCACGATATTTTTATGAGCCTGCCTTTCCACCGTATTTTCTACTTCACCTTTAAGGACATTCATGAAAATGAACTTCCACAACCGTTCACAAAGTATAGCAATGATGAGATAAGTGTATTTAAGGTGAAATGGAATATTTTGGGAAATTAATGGCAGTGCACCTTTTACTGTAACAGCAGACATCCTGTGTGCTTCATAACCATTTCTGTGTTTTCCACATCTAATGCTCCTTAAATACAAAGCCCAGGATGGTGACTTCTTTTGTGCTGCTCTGCGATGACTCTACTTCCAGTAAATTTAACTGCTACACTTGAACTTTTGAACACAATTGTATTTGTTGTATTACCACTACTAATTTTACCCTTTGTGTCTAAATATTTTTCTGTGTTTGAAGAATTTTTTCATAACATTTTGTTTCTTTTGCTATTTACCTTCAGATTGAAGTGTAGAGTATTTAAATCACATTACAAGAAAAAATGGGGGCTGGGGAGATGGCTCAGTGGAATAAGTGCTTCCCTGGCAAGCACAAGGGCCTGAGTTCAATCCCTGGCTCCACAAAAAAAAAAAAAAAAAGAAAAGAAAAGAAAAGAAAAAGAAAAACAAATGTAAAGACAGAGAATTCTGATCACAAATAACTCTGGACCTGGTTTAAACCTACTGATTTACAAATATCCATTTTAATTAGTTGTATGTTCACTTCTGTATTCTCTGTGATGTTTTAGCAAAGACCTAACTCAATGTCTTTTCAGAGCCTACACTGATTTTTTTATAGTGTCATTTTCAGGACTCAAACAGAACCAATGCCATTTGTGCTCAATTCACTGTTAATTTGATGTGTGAATAAATAGAAAATTTCATGTGAAGAGAATGAACTCACCAGAAGCTTGGACCCTGGAGAAATAACCACTTAAGAAGGAGCTTAACTCAGCGAGGAGAGCCACTAGGTACCACTTCCTCTGGTCATCGCTGGAGGGTGCCTCCTGTCATATTGGCAGCCAGCAGAGGCACCCCCCAGTAGCTCTGTGTGCTTCAATTCAGCACCTCCTGAGGGGTCTCCTGGTGTCTTGCTTACTCTTCTCTCATTGCTGGGACAAATGCCCAAAACCCAAAATGAAGGAAGAAAACATTTTCTTAGCTCACAGTTACTGGAGGTTTCAGTCTCTACTCAGCGGGCTCCGAGGCAGAGCAGCACTTGGCAGAGGGCAGCCTTTCCTGGTGGCTGGCAGAGAGCCGAGAGCAAAGGGTGTGGCAATAGCTCAGGCAGCCAGCTGGTCCCTCAATCCCCCTCACACTGTAATGCCAATTACCTGCCCTGCCCCAGGGCAGGTGCAGCACCCACAATCATCACTCAGGAATTTCAGAAGCCTCCCCACAACTGCCTGAGGCTTTGGGAGACAACAAGACACAAACCCTACTGCCTGAATAGACACTGGCCTGGAGGAAAACACGCCACAGGGTGTGGTGGGAGGAGAAGTGGGAAGCAAAGGGCTGAACTGGAAATTTCAATTATTAGCATGAGATGCTCCCTGGGAGGATGTATAATTATTTCCAAGAAAAAGTGGAGAACAGCTGTATGTACGGTATAATTTTGTGTAGTCTACCTTAAACACCTTTTAAAAATCAATGGGCAGATATCTAAAGATGACTGAAATTAAGAAAAGGCCTAAAAATTGATCTGTGTGCTTAATTTAATTTCTTTCTACAACAGAATAACAGAATCAGAAAAACAGTAGTTATAATCAGCCTTATTATCCAAAGGGGACTAAGCATAGAAAAACTGAAAAATATATTTGTTGAGTTTCTCACCCAGTGCCACTTACCAATGTGTCTGAACAGATGACGCTAGAAAGAAGGCAAGTTTGGGTTTTCACTGGCAGTCAGGCAGATTGTCCCGAGCAATGCCAGGACCCTGCCGAGGAGACAGGAGTCCATGGGTTGACGTGGAGCAGAACTGCTCAAGAACGACCCGCATTCCTCCTTGGCATTTACTAATTACTTAGAGGGAGGTCAGCTGTCAGACTCTTGTACATGGATGGGGGAGTTTATCCATCAGCTAACTCTCTTACTCCTGTTGGTAAAAGTAAATCTCTTCTTGTATCTTTTGCTTCTCTGAACATCTTACATGGAATTGATCAAGCTTTCAATCAAGTGTTATATTTTAGTAAAATCCTTAAAATTAAGTGAGGAAAACTGGAAAGATAGATGGGAAGGGAATGAAACTGTCAAAACTAAAATTTTAGCTTAGGCTCTGTCTGTATCTTCTCCCTCACGTTTTATGTCTGGCCCTTCATTATTTCTTGCCTGAATGACTATAAAGTCTCATGTTACCAAGACAGTCCGCTAACATTCTCCTGGATTCACTTAAATGTGACTGCTGCTCTGCCGCTCAGAGCCAGCTGTTGTTTCCTGTCTTTGTAGCAAAGTGGGTAGACCTTTCACAACCTAGATCCATTCTTCCTCTTTTCTTTCACTTTCAAAGAAATCAGTATATTTGCTCATGAGATCCTGATCAGTCACATATTATAGCTATTCTAAAACTTTAAGGTACACAGGATTTCCTTCTCTACTCTCATATGACAGTTCTGAGAAAACAAATGAGATTGTTCTGTCCTGACAGCTTGCCACCAGGTAAGCATCCTCTTGTTTTCCCTGAACTTTGTCCTTAGAGAACTATAATGAATCATACAGAAACAGGTTAGCACAAGGAATTTGAACATCCATTATCTTCAGTCTGAATATATATATATATATATATATATATATATATATATATATAAAGAGAGAGAGAGAGAGAGAGA
>NDGN011446620.1:0-31122 GCA_002564285.1 Tympanoctomys barrerae
AGAAGAAGAAGAAGAAGAAGAAGAAGAAGAAGAAGAAGAAGAAGAAGAAGAAGGAGAAAGAAGGAGAAAGAAGGAGAAAGAAGAAGAAGAGAAGGCAGGAAAGAAAAGGGAGAGGAGTACATGCCTTGTTTAAGTAATGAACTAGCTTTAAAGCTACTAGTAAGATTAGAGTCTTAAATCTGAAGATCTCTAAAGTCTTTGTGTGACAGGTTTTATGAAATTTTCAGAACAATTAAGAATCTCTTGGACTTTTAAGAATATTTTGTGCGATATCACATCTTTATTAGGATGTTTGGAAACATGAGATTCCATTCATTATGATGAATTGGTACATATATCTGTTTCACATGAAATCACTTTTATTTCCCTTTCCCCTCCCCACCCTCACATCTTTCCCATAGCTAATCTCTTTCCTGTCTGCACAGAATCTATCTCCCTGTTTCCTCTCATCTATCTTCTATTTTTCTCTTTCAATTATTTATATTTTGGTTTTCTATAGAGAAACCATACAAAGTTAGTCTGCTGTATTTACTACCACATTTATAAATATCCAAGATTGTAAGGAGAGTAAGCCTGTTTAAATAGTGTGCTTTATTTCCCAAAAGTTAAGAATCATCAACAGAAGTCAGAATTCCCCATATATGTGGGTTCCCTGCTCTATTGTATTCTAAAAACAGCTAATAATATTGATCACTTGTCAAGTTCCAAGGCCTATTTTAGGTGCCATTCCCATTCATTCATTTTCTTCAACCCCTATGAAGTAGGTCAGCCTCCTACTTGGTGTAAGTAGAGGAGTTAGAATTCCACTAATAACTTGTGTATTCATTCCCTCTCCCTTGGCTGGTCAGCACAGCTGAAAGAGTTTTTAAAAAATAAGGTCACAATATAATTCAAAACAGGAAGAGTTAGTTAGGCAGCCCCAGCAGCTCCATCCAGCCCACTCAAATTATTATATTAGCAAAATAACCACTACATTTGAGGGCACCAATATTTCTAAGAAAACCCAGCTGCACCTGCTTTCTCAATTAGCTGCTTCCCTGAAGGGCAACCATCTATACTTCCCCACCTGCCCCCAGAGTGTGGGCACTTGAGGTCACTCCTCCATATCCATGCCTCAGAACTGTAGTTCTTGAACCTTGATGCTAAGTGGAATTATGTTAGATGCATGTGCAAAGGCATTTCTCTGTCTCCTGCCTGGCAGTCTGATTCCACGGGCCAATGTTGGAGCTCCAAATCTACATTTTAAAAATTGAAGCTCTCCAGATAGTTCTGATGCCAACAGTGTACCAACTTTATTGCCATTCAGTACAGCCCCAGAATTGGCGGTATCTCTGCCACCATTCACACCATTCTTCTCGCATAGAAATGAATGGCTGCTTAAGCAAGGTGAAGGAGGTCCTCTTGCCAACGAGTCCTACCTAATTTTAAAAAGAGAAAGACAGTTTAATTTCATAAACATTGCATTGCCACAGATTGCTCAGTGCAGTGTCTTCAGGCCTCTTTTTCTTCCTGGGACTTTCAAATATCTCACTTAGATCAAAATGTCATAAAAAATCTTGATCATTTTCAATCCTTCTCCTCTCCTTCCTGATATCCATCCTCCCCTTTTCTCTGCTCCCTGGCCCATCTGCAACAGATCTGCCTCATTGCTTCCTACAATCTCTCCTCTATTTTACTCTTTTAATTTATTCATATCTGAAGATTTTCATGTAAGAGAAAACATGATATTTGACTTTCTGTGTCTTGTGTATTTCTTTTAACATTATATTCTCAAGATCTATCCAATTGCCTGTAAAATGCTACAATTTCACTCCTGTATATGGCTGAATAATACTCCATTGTGCACATAGATCATATTTTCTATATCAGTTCGTCTTTTGCCAAGCATTGAGGCTGTTTCCAGTGCTTGGCTTTGTGAATTGTGCTGCTATAAACAGGGTTATGCATGTAATCACTATAGGAGGATCCTTCTAATTCTTTTGGAACTATACCTATGACAGATATAGCTGGGTCAAAGGAATTTCTATTTTTAATTTTTTTGAGCAATGTTCATGATTTTCATAGTGGCTATTCTACCTTACATTCCTACCAACAGTGTACAAAGGATCCTTTTTGCATATCTTCATCAGCATGTGTTGTTTTTTGTGTTCTTCAGCTATTTTTACTGAGAGGGAGCCAGAATCTCAGAGTTGATTTGATTTTCATTTCTCCAAAAACTAAAGCTGGTGAAGATTTTTCAAGGACTAATGGGCCATTGGTACTACTTTTGCAAAGTCTCTTCAGTTCATTTGCCCATTTTTTAATTAGGCAATTTGTTTTAATTTTTTTTTCTTTTAGTTCTTTGCATATTCTACACATTAGTCCTCTGTCAGGAGAGTAGCTGGAAAAACGTTTTTCCCATCCTGCTGGCTGTCATTTCATTGTTTATTATCTCCTTTGCTGTGCAGAAGCTTTTTGCAAATGAGAAAATACTGATTATCATTAGTGAATACTAATGAATAAGAGTTGTTGTCTATAAACTCCTACAGAAAAATACAATATCAACAGCATATTCATTTGGTGTATTCTGTGAGCCACTCAAACACTATTGTTAGAGAAAGCCTTGGAGATCTTCTTTAAATTTGTCATTTTGGTTGAGGAAAGTAAAGCCTAAAAATGTGAGTGATCTATCCAAAGAGTTACTGATAGTTGGAAGAACTGAGACTATCTCCTGGGAGAGACTTCTACAACTATTACACCATGAAATTCTACACATTTTTGGTTTCCTGTGCATTGTTAGTGACTCAGATGTGCTGAGGGAAGCCACCACACTTCTATCTCAAGGTTGACTCCAGTTCAAATCACATCCATTAGCAGTGCTTGAATATAAATCACTTAACAAAGGGGCCCATGGACCTCAAAGCATGCCAAAAATCGAAAGCAAGGTGCATCCTTGCACAAAAACCTTTGCCTGCTATGCAATGCTATAAGAATGACTTCTGCTCTATAAAAGGGATGTTCTAGGCTTTCCATACACATAGCTATAAAGTTTGATAAATTCAATATTTTAAGCATTCCTGGAGAAATGGGGAGGGTATTATTGCATGTTGACCAGGTGGCATGGCCAAGGTTATGTCCAGTGAAGTTGAAATAGATCTGCAGAGAACAGTTATCTCCTAACTCTGTGATGTGTGGCTTAAGTCCAGCCATGCTGCCTTCTAAGCAAATCCTTTTCATTGATTTATCGTCATATTTACGAAGAGGACAGGCCCCAAAGTCTGAGACTATACAACTCATCTAAAATTTGTTAGAATTAAAGGTGGGAGTTAAACATGACTATCAGAAGCCTGCCCTGGGCTATATAAATAGGAAACCTTGTATATAAAAACTGTCAGCCTATCTCAATTTATGCCAGTCACACTGGAAATCTGACTCCTTTATCTTTGTATTTAATGAGTGTATTCTGAGTATGAATATGTTGCCTCTCAAACCCAGGCAGTAGGTATTTCTTGGAATTTCCTTTGGGGAAATGGCGTTTAGCTTGTTCAGACATGGGCAGGTTATAGGCGTAATGTTCAGGGCAGGACTTGGCATCACCTAGCATCTGGCGTGCACTACACTACTCTGCACTAAGCAGCAAAGCAGCAATTAAAGGCAGGTTGGGGAGAATCCACCCCACTTCATTTAGAAAACAGAGTCATCTTTTCTGGGGCCTAGGTTAACATTTTGGGTTTGTATGTGTTCTTACCTTTTTTGTACAATTTGCTGGATTGAAAATAAAAGCTAGACAAAAGGCCTGATAGATAACCTTAGTAAATAAAACAAAACTTACCAGACTCAAATAGGCCCAGCATGCATTATTTATGTGACAAGCTAGTCACTGTGGCTCCTAGATTGTAGGCATGCCAGAAAAAGGCATTCAAAAATAGAAACCTGTTGATACAAGTAAGAATTTGCGTGTAGTATTTTCTTAAATAGACTACTGAAAAATGGGCTTGATGTAAAGGAACTTGCTAGAGACCTGATATGTCTTCCTTTCCAGCCTAGAAGATGGTGTGTGTGTGTGTTTGAGGTTTCTCTCTTCTGAGTGGGGATAGGCCACCCCAGAAGTACAGTGTATCATGCACAACATGCCAGAGGAGCTAGGTAGGTTTGTGCTATGGAACATTCAGGTCACCTGTCCCTGACCCTGAGACTTGAGGAGGGAACACCTGCTCCCCCACTGCCCCACCGAATGTGGCCATCTGCTCACCATCAGCCACATAAGCGCAGAATAACCTCAATTGTTCCTCCACAGCAGCTGAGCAACAAGAAGCTTTGTCCCGCCTTAAACTCTTGTTCTTATACTTCCCTTGCTCTAATGCCTGTCCTTAAAGAAAGCGAAGCACAACAACTTCATTATTTTGAAGCTTCTGTGGCAGCAGCTCCCAAGAACTCTTAGTAAGGAATTGCAAAAGACTTTGCTTTTACTTACCAATCTCTTTGATCATCCTGAAGGGCTGGCCATGCACAATGTAGGTGCACAGGGCAGCACAGGTCCAGAAAGGTGGATTAACAAACTGCCTGGGTCTTCCTTCTTCTGTGTTTCCCATGATATGAGAAGGGCCATGTGGTGAGAACCTGCTTCAGAGTTTCTGAGCAGAGAAAAATGGGGCAAGCCAGAAATCAACTGAATGGAAAGGAAACCATGAACCTTGCTGGGAGGGGAATGGGTATGGACCAAAATGGGCTCTGAAATGAAGCAGGCTTGATTGTAAAATTCTCACTCTTCTGAGGACAAACTCAAGAAGCCTAGTGTCACCACATCGTAGTTTCCAAACTTATAAACAGAGAAGAGTACCACCTAGTCCCCAAGTTTTCTGAAAGGACTGAGTTAGAAGGTACATATACCCTGTAGAGCAGAGTGCCTGGCATGGGACAAACAGTTTCTTTAAACGAGTAATGAATCACCTTTTCAGTCATTACAAAGCAGAGAACCTAAAGGCTCATATCACTGTTTTATGTTGCTTTCCAAAGCTGTGTGTTGCATAATACAGTGATCTGAATTGATAATTGCTTGTAAAACACATTTGATGGAATTAGTACTGTTTTTTCATTATGATTAAAAATCAAACTCGCTGTGGTCTTCAAAACACTGTGTATTCTAGATCATCTACAATCCATGCTGATTTTTAGTGCACAGGAATCAGGGATGAGCTCTTTGAGCTGAAACCCTCAGCAAACTAGAGTATATGTTGTTCTTTGGAAACAGTTCATTAATGTACTTGTCTTACAGAAATTTCTAGACTTTAATAAAAAAATAAAGTTAAGCTTTAAAAAAAAAACCTTGCATGCTGTGTGCAATATCCCAACTGTAGGTTTACCAAGAAAGAACAGTAGCCGTAGAGCAAGCTGGCAGCTTCAGGGAGCTCAGAGAGGTAGTAGAGCACCTTAGAGTTGTTTAGTCCTAGAAATTACTGATGTTACAGGTGAGAGTTTGGTTTGGCCATCATTAAACTCCACTGTAAGCCTAATAACTGAGCATCACATAGTCAAGAGAGTTTTCACAAGTTCTGTGTACAGGCTTCATAAAGTGTGCTGTTTCAGACTCCACTCCAACTTTTAAACTAATCTAGTCTGTTCTGTTTGAATTGTCCTTCCAAAATTACAAAAAGAGGCGTGAAAGACATTTAACAAATCATATACCCTGTGCACCCATACCTCATTTCACAGAGTAGAAGCCAAAGTCTGAGAGAGATCGTGTTGGCAGGCAGGATCTGAAACCTCTGTGCTCTATGGGTCAAGAAATGTAAGTTTCTGTGGTCTGGCTCCTTGTAGTAAACCGTGCCATTCCTGTGTCTACAGAAAGACACATTCAGAATCTCTAGTGGGCAGAGAGTCCTGAGGGTGCTCACCAATTCTTCTGGCAGGGGGAAAGGTAAGACAGCATGATGAACCATCATGACTCGTGAAGATGGAAACCCAGCGTCCAGTCTAACCTGGCTTCTTCCCAGATGAGTGGCTTTGTGCTCATTCGCTATCCTCTCCAATCCTGGTTTCCTAAGCTCAAAGAAATGTGATCACCATCCAAGCAGTCATTTAGGTAAATCTGTATTCCTGTTTGAAAGGCTCTAGGCAAATTCCAACTATTATACTTTGGTTGTCACCATTGGCTTGCTCTGGAATCTTTGAAACTCTCTCGGGACTCTAGAGCTTTCTCATCTGTAAAGAAGACAGCTGACACAGCCCTCTTGCAGGCTTAGTGACCTAGTATCTTCTGGGATGTTGTTGAGGTAGACTCCTGGGCCTCAGTAGTTAGTACCCACCATAGCTGGATGGAGACTTATAATGTTAAAAAAGGCCCCATCTGGATTCTGTTATGGCTGGGCTGCGATCTCTCTCTCTGAAAATTGCTGCCCTGTAAACTCAGTCTACAAAGAACCATGGTATCTGCATTCTATTAGAACCTGACAAAGATTGTTTTACCAGTAACAGAGCCAGTCCCCCATGCATGGCTTCCAGTATATAGATCCTGTTCTTCTGACCATACAGAAGCCCAGTCCAGTCACTGGATTTCCATCTGGGCTTCCATTCTTGACCATAGAGCTCAAGTTACCTGTACTTCATTGAGTGTGATTGCCTTTTTCTGCTTTCTCTGCAGACACATTCGCCAGCAAAGTTGCAGCCACCCAGGACCAATATGCAGATGCATCCATAGGTAACGTGACAGGCAGCAACGCAGTGAACGTCTTCCTGGGAATCGGCGTAGCCTGGTCCATTGCTGCCATCTACCATGCGGCCAATGGGGAACAGTTCAAAGTGTCCCCTGGCACGCTAGCTTTCTCTGTCACTCTCTTCACCATTTTTGCTTTCATCAATGTGGGGGTGCTGCTGTATCGGCGGAGGCCGGAGATCGGAGGTGAGCTGGGTGGGCCCCGGACTGCCAAGCTCCTCACATCCTGCCTCTTTGTGCTCCTGTGGCTCTTGTACATTTTCTTCTCTTCCCTGGAGGCCTACTGCCACATAAAAGGCTTCTGAAGGAACAACCTGATATAGTAAATTTATATATATATATATATACATATATATATATATACATAAAAATTATGTATAACGAACAGAGAAAACTGACATTTGTCATGTTCACTTACCTGCTGATGGAATCCAGCTTCAAGAGCATACTCTGTACTAGGGCCAAAGGCAGAAACCATCACCTCCCATTCCCAGGGGCGTCAAATCAAGTTGGACAAGGCGCAGAGGCAGGGCCATCTCTGGAGCACAGCCAAGAAGAGCTGTCCTCTCTCCAGGTTCATAAACGGTGAAGGCTTTGATTTGTTTTCTTGTTTTTGACTTACTTTCAGCAGGATCAGTGGGGTAGCTGATATTTGGCTTTTTGTTCTTTGTTTTGTTCCTCATTTTGTTTCCTTGGGGGGTGTCAAAGTCCTCACTTCTCCTTTGGGAGAGATGGTGACTCATCCGAATGTAAATGGGCTTGTGTAAACCTTGAAATCATGAAGATTCCCCTCACCTCTCCCAAACATTTTAAAAATTACTTTGGATTAAGAAAGGATCTGGGCATGGAAGAAGAAAGAAGTGCATCTTTGTGTATTACCAAATTTCATGTTCATCTCCAGGAAATGAACAGAGGTAAAGCTGCCTCCAAGAATCCCAGTAGCTGGAAAGGAGCCAGGAAAATGATGGCTCTATATGTGGTCTAATATTTAGGGATATGGCGCCCGACACTCTTGTTCAACAGGTACAGGGGTAACGGGCCTAGATTCCCCAGAACATGCAAAATCTTTTTTTGTTTTTCCTCTTATCTCTTTAGCTCTGGACTGTGATCAGCAAAGTCCTTGTGTGCTCCAGCCCAGCTGTACTCCCAGGAGTCCCCTCCCAACCCTCTTCCTCCTGCCCACCCGCCGCCCTCCATACAACCCAGAAGAGTAATCCCCTCCTAAAAGCACATCATCCTTTTCTATCTGCATCAGTATGTGCCTGTCCCACATTGCTGTGGCTGTTGGCTGGGATTGTCCATCAGTTTTGTTTTCCAAAGCATCCATGGCTTGCACAACCCTGTTCCAGTCATGACTGAACATTTGCTCCTGTTCATGTGCCCATCTGGGAATGTTGATGTGATACCTGTTACACAGTGCATGGATGAAAAACAAATAAAACAAAACAAAGCGTATCTGTATATAGTAGAGTATAGCGTATGCTGTTCTCCCAGTCAGAAACACTGATTGGACATGGAAGACATGAGTGAATTTTTGTTTCACCTGAGTTGTTACTTTTCTGTTGTTTCTTAGTTTGATTATGCCTAGGGATAAAAGAAGAAAATGGCTTATTGTTCATGAATCTGCACATTCATTTCTAAGAAGCAATAACTGTGGAGAGAAGTGAAAGTTAATGAGAGGATAACAGGCAAACCCAAAGATCGTCATGAAAAATTAGCCATGTGGGAACATATCAGAGGCCTTTTGAGTCTGCCCCTCCTTCAAGACAGCCAGGGAGAAGGCGTCTGGAGAGGAGTGCATGCATTGAGCGTTCCTGGGCACTCGGGGCCACCGTTTCCCCACCGCCCCTTCCCCCAAAGTATTTATTGCAAGCTAATCTGTCTGGTACAGATGATAGATTGTGCTGGCTTGTTTGTTTTATTGCTTTTTTATGTAAAAGGCTATTTTGAGCACTGTTTCTTTCATCATCCAGTCCAGACCCCACGAATTGTATCAGTAGTTCCTGGGAAAGAAAGGAGCCAGGGTGACTGATGGGCCTTTAAAAGTTTTTCCCTCTGCTTAGGACTAAGGAGAACCCTTTAAAAGAAACAGCTCTTTCTATTTCAAAAGAACAAAGAGCATGGATAAACCTAACATTCCCAAGTGTTGATTCCACCAAGGAGGAAAAATGGAGTAACTTGCTCACTGTTCAGAGACTTCCCTGTCTCTGCAGGATCTCAGACTGAAGACATTTCTGGCCCTCCTTTTGGTTCAGAGATACTTAAGAAAGAGATACTGCTCTTCCTCCACTCAGTAATCATGGCCGTTCATTTCATAAGCATTTCACTGGAGGCTGGTTGCATGCTCAATATGCCACATAGTATGCGGCTTTCTGGAGACTAAGTTATGACCAAGATAGCCCAGACGCCTGCCCTCCACGAGTCTACAGTGAATGTGACTGCTATTTCACGTGTGAAAGAGGCAACAGTCATACTGAAACAGTGTACCTTGCAAGGAAAGCGTTATGAAACTATTTCAACATAGACACTTTAAAACAGTACAGTGAAGGTTGCCCAGGGGCTATGTTTTCCTTTAAAGCTTAGGTTTGGAGAAAGAACCCTCTGTGTCCTTGGATAGCTGGCAGATATGTACCACTCCCCACTTTAAACCAACAAGGGCAATCTCAGTGACCTGCATCACTAAGAACATGCAGCTAACCCATTGTTCTCTTTGCAGCAACAATAATTTTCCATGAACAACCCCTGTCCTACCATGGCCCACTGACACCAGTAACTGCATTGGGTAGGGGTGTATTTTAATCCCTGTCCCCCACTTTTGAAGACTGAGAAATGGAAAGTTAGCCTAGAAACACCAAGTAAATATAGTCAGAAGATATAAGTTGTTAAACATTAGAAAGATTTTTGCACTCATTTGTTTTGGAATATAATAATTCCATAGCAAATCTTCACAGGAGACTTCAAGAAATTCTTGCTCTTGGTCAATTTCAATTTCAAAGCTTTTTGGATTGTTTGCCTTTGCAATTTTCATGCTATAGGGAAAATATGATTCTGGTTGTTCAGGGTTGTTGTTAATTATTATAGTTGTGTAAAATTGTTTCATTTTGTTTGATTATTTTATTTTGTGTGTATTGTGCACAGCTTTAGGGGAAAAGTACACTAATTGTGCTGTTCCTTATAAATGGTACACCTTATTGACACAGACAAATAAAGTTTCTAATTGTTTCTGATTTAATCACTAGTGATGCAGAATATTCAATTTGGCTGTTTTCTCTCTTCTCATTGTCATCTACTTCATTTGTTTTTTTGTTTTTCTTTTCATGCTTTGACGAAATAAAGACCAAAAAAGGTATTCTTGTGCAGTTGGTATCCACTGCAAAAGAAAGACAGTGGGCACCCAGTCCCCAAGCTCTTGTACATGCCAGCCCTCTGGTTATACAGTATCATCTTTTTCGATGCCCAAGAGAGCACAGAGCCAGAATATCCGTCTGATTTACAATCCTGAAAGAAATGCCGGTGTTCCTCCATTTTACTCTTTTCTTTTTTACATCCTTAGTCTTACTCTATCCATCCTTTCTGCATGCCAGAATGTGGAATCCTATGCAGTCCCATGTCAGGGAACATTTGAGTATGCACTGTGTTATAGCAAATCTTTCAGTCTCACTAAAACTGATCACAGGAAGTACATGTACTTTCCAAGGGACACTTAAGTGACAGTTTCCTTATAGCATACACTGTATTCCTTTAGAATACAGTAGAACGTCAACTTCCTATTCTAATTTCTAACTATATTTTATAAACCTCTTATTTCATATAATCAAAACAGCATATAAAGAGGTGACACCAGAACTAAATTAGCATTTGTGGGGAGGAGATGTGACCTCCTAGTATAACAGAATCTATTCACTAGATGCCTATAAATGATGCTTTAGCCATCTGAACGTCTTCAAATTTTTCCAGGGAATTCTTCACTCTGTCATTACATGTCATGTAATGGCACATGTGTGCCAAATGGTCATGTATGGCACTTTTATATGTGAAGAAAATAAACTACATTTCAATATTTTCTCCAATCAAATTTCCCCTGGGTGCCAGTCCATGGTTTAATACAAAACGAGCAGCCAACATTTATGTGCTTCAATAGCAAAATGAGTAATGTAATGACCAAGGTACCCTTGACCACTTAACCTTGAGCAAAATTCTCTGACTTAATGATTTCCAACTTCCTATGAGCAAGTTTTAATTCAAAGATTTTGTTTCATTCCTTCCATCAGTGAAGATTTTGTAGAACTTCATTTTCTATGATTTGCAGCCTAAATGAACTAAAATTTGTTAGTTACTTCTCAAACATAAAATTAAATTGTGAAATGTGCTGTTTCAAACAACCCACAGATATGCTACTAGATGACTCTTACCTGACACAGCCCCAAAGCCTTTTGCCACATGTAGTTGGTTCACTCGTGACATCATAGCCCAAGGCCTTGGATCATAATCTGTCATAATAAAGTGAGATTAATGGGCTTTCTCTACATCTAAGATCTTTATAAAAGAAATTAGAAAATTTTCTCTGGAAGAAGACAAAGCCCCTGTTTTCTAATAGCGATAAAACTTTACCTGTCCAAGAACACAAATGAGCCCCCTATGACTTCCTGTAATATTTCTAGGATGGAGATTATGGAGATTTGCTTTGATTTTCTTAGTCTCATCTTGTGCAGTTGCATATTCAGAAAGTCCTGAGTGGAGTTCCATAACTTCAGGAATGCTTAGCTACTTCTTGATTAATACTGCACAATACTGGACTCACCCTGACCTAGCTGCCATTTAGCATTTGTGATAAGAATCATTGCTCTAGGCCAAGGCATTCTAACTGATGGTGGAGCTCAGCAAAAGTGCGTATGGGGTTCAATCAATAAATGTCTGTGTTATGCAGAAAAGACAGAAAAACCACATTATCTTGAAGAGAAACATTCTGCTCTGAAAGGATCCATTAGTTTTTGTTCCGGTCTTCTACAGATTTTTGTTAATGGACTGAAGTTCTACTATTCTTTTCTAACATAGGAGCTTACCTCTTCTTTCCATGTTCACTGTCTTCACATCACTTAGCACATTTCAAATGGTTTCTCCACCTAGAAAGATAGCACAGAAAGGGTAAACCCCTGAAATAGGTATTTCCATTCTCAAAGCTTCCAGGGGGCTATGGATAATTATTTCCCAAAGCAGAGAATGTCTTATGTGTAGAAGGAGCAACCACTGAAAAGTGGAACTCCCCGGGGAGAAAGTGCTTCAGTTTTCCAGCCCACAGAAATGGTAAGTATCCAGCTTTCTATGTCTTTTCCTTGGCTGCCAAGATGTCCAAAAAGATGCATTCAAAAGCTCTCCAAATTTGCAGTTTTACTAATGATTTTCTAATTTACTTTCCTAAGGTACATACCAATCAATGGTAATATTAGTTCTTAGGTATTTTGACTTACGTATTTTGGGGAAAGACCAATCATGTAACTTTATCTTTCCCTTCCCTTCTTTCAGCTTTCGTATTTCTTCCATTGACTACCCCCACGACCTTCCCTTACTCTTAGTGATGCTCAATCTTGCCTCCCAACAAGAGGCTAAAAGCTCATGCTCAAAGTAATTGCTCAGGACATGGTTTTCTGAAGGTGAATTTTTCACAGGAAAAATCAAGTATGACATTCCACCTACAACAGTCTTGAGAACATAATATGGCATCTACACAGCTGTTGAGGACTGGTTGTACCCTAAGCTTGTGAAAGATAGCAGTAGTGTTGATTTTTCTACCTCTTGGAATCATACTTACCATGCTTCATTGCCCACCTGTCTGGCTGTCTATCAATGTATGCAGAGAGATAGATAGATAGATAGATAGATAGATAGATAGACAGATAGACAACAACATGTACATCCCAATTCCTTTAAGAGTTTCTATGAAGTATGCAAATATATAAATATAAAAATATATAGCTTCCATGCCTCTATCTACCCAAATCCAAGAATGTATTATAGTAAGAGGAAATTAATTTCCTAGGATGAGCCTACCATTGTCAGTGCTGCAATTGTCTATACGGTTGGGCCTAGAGCTTTTTAGACACTTAGTCCTACATTCCCAAAAAACTTAATTTACTCTTCACTGGACTCCGTGAAATCATAAAGTAAGAGATGAAACAGATCTTGCCTAAAAATGTGATTTTAGGTTTTCAGTGATACCCCATAATATAAAAATCAGATTCTTAAAGAGAAACTTGTATAAATATTGCTGCTAAAAGTGGTATAATCCAGATGGCTAGTGTTTGGACATGGCTTTTGCTTTTCTTTATTCACTTTAGCATTGCACCAAGAAAGAAATTTGGAAATATTTTACTTTTGAATGATGCCCCTATAGTGTCACAGAGCTAAAATGATGATATCGATGTGGGGGCCATGGAGATAGTTCAGTGGTCTAAGTGCTTGCCTCGCAAGCACAAAGACCCAGGATTGATCCCTGGGACTGCATGCCAGGCCCCCTGCGTACACAGTGCTGACCCCAAAACCGGGTGTGGTGGCACATGCCTGTAATCCCAGCACTGGGGAAACTGAGACAGGAGGATCACTATGATTTTGAGCTACATATTCAGACCCTGTACCATATATATATACATATATATATATATGTATATGTACATATGATTTTTAAAATAAAAAATAATTATCGATGTTGTTAATAGGAATATTTTTTAAAAGAAAGAATTTAGCACAAGTAAAACACATAAGGCAGAATTTCATCATGTATTATCCTTGACTAAGATATTTAAAATTCATTACATTTAAGGAAGATAAATTTCCACTTTCTAGAGACAGTTATACAATTTTCACTGACATTTTCAGGTTTCACATGAAAAATTAAAGCTAAGCATACATAAATTTTGGCTTTGATAACCAAAGAAAAGCATGTTTTGGGCACACTTTCCTTACTGTTCAGTTACTTAGTGGAATCCACTAGATCTGTACAGATGTCTTAAAAGTTCTTTCAATAAATTCCTTTCCTTCTATATTTTAATCTATAAGATTTTTAAATTCTCTACTTGGTAATTTAACACTTTTATAAAATGATGACTCAATTTGGATATTGCTATTTAGATTTTAAAATTCTGCTTTTAATCTTTATTCCACCAAAAGATTCCATTTTACCAAGTGCAAAAATAAAGATTTTGAGTGTTAGTTACATTATTTCTCTGAAAACTTCACAATGCTTCAATATTACCTCTGCTACAGCTGTAGAAATATATTCACAAAAGTAAAATAGCTTATTGTGTCAAGCACAGGGAATTGCATTTTAGATCTCCAAGATTGAGCAGAAGTTCATGCTGGATTGATATTCCATCCTGTCAATTCTCTCATTCAAATGGAAAAAGGTAGAGAGAAAGGAAAGAAATGCATCCTTGGTTTTCTTTTCTTTTTTCTTTTTTTTTTTAGCTAAAGATGCAAATTCAAAGAGTGTTTAAAATGTCAAATGCATGTATCCTTTCAAAAACAAAAGTAAAATTTTAAATAAAAGAAATCATTTTTCTTCCTTTTACTTAGTAAGGATTTCTACTAGTCTTTACCACCAATGAGGGCTTCTTACTTGGGTAAGTGTTGCAAGAAGCACTTAAAACATATTGTGATCATGGTAAAATGCATGAGATTTTTATTTCCTCTTGAAAGAGCACAAAGCAGGGAGGCAACCATGCATTAAGATGTTTTCTAAACTACTTGTCTTGGCATGTTGGCAGTAAAACAATAGAAACTTCACCCAGTCCTGCCACAAATACTTAACCATACACCATCACCTGTATCTCTTCTTCCCCTCCCAGCATTTAGGACGGGTAGTCTCAACTGAAGCAGCCCTTGATTTTCAAATACATTGATTACCCTGTCTCTGGTGTTTTTCCTGGAGATATTACTAACAGATAGACTAACCCTTCCAGCCACTTGATGTGTGATACTTCTGGGGGTGGGGGTGTCAGATGTGGCATTGCAGAAAAGATAGTGATATTCGTGTCAAGTCATTCAAGCCTATTTCACCAATTGCTTCATTATTTATTGAACTGTTTGGGACATTTACCTTTAGAAGTAATGGAAAGATTGTTTCATTACTACTTCATCCACACACCTTTCACAGAACCATTTCAAAGCAAAGAATAATATCGTATGAAAGCTGAGAGTTATTTGTCAACTACAGTAGTTAGCGTTCAATCTGTAAGAATTTTTTTTTTCTTTGTAGTTTTGACTCGAAGCTCTAACTATGTGGTTTCTGCTGCCATCCATAATCTTACAGGAAATAGGACATTTCAAATCCCCTTTGGGACAGATGATGTTCTGGTAAACGTATGTATGAGTCTTAAAATATTCTTGCTAGCCCCATGCTGCTCTCATACACTCTGCATAGATTTACTTTTTTTTGAAATGAGAGCGTTTCTCATCAAAATGCATTGGGAATTTTTCCAATAGCTGGTTGTATTTCATCAAGAAACAAGTCTAGCACCTAAAGAGCTGTGAGTAGAGTTGGTTCAATCAGCACCTCTTTCCCCATGCCTCCCTTTTCTTACATCTGACTTTTAATCCCTGTGCACATTCTTCAGAAACAACTGTAAGTGGCGAGAGAGGAGTCAAGCAGAAGAGGTGTCCTTCTTTTCAAAATAAACTAAATTCGCTCACCATCATAATAATCATGTTTGAATTAGTTTAAACTTTAAACACAAAATAAAGAGATGGTTTAAGACACCCAATCAGAGGCAATGACTGCATTTTTTTCTTTTGGCAAAGATATCCCCCAAACGAATGTTAATTATAATGGATTTAATAATACATCAGCACCCAGCCACTGTCTCCACTGTCCCAATCACATGGTATTTGGACACAAATAAGCAGTTGGGTAGGGGAGACAGGTTACTATTTAGGCCAGAACTGCATCATGATTCAACTACCAGAGAGAATCAAGAAGTAAGTAGGTGAAGGAGTGGCTAATTTAGGAGCCATAGCAGCAATCCAGCTCAATTGGATTTAATCCAACTTGCTGGATTAAAATAATACCAGAAATATTTTATTCCCTCATTGTGTTACCTGCAGTGACTCCTTTTTGTCTGGAACCAGTCTGTTTTGTTTGACTGTAACATTTCTGTGCAGTTCAACTCCAGGCTTGTTGCCTGGACAGGAAGCAAAGCCTTCTTCAGAAACTTGTTTCCATGGAGCCAACTTTTTAAAACAGAGAAAACAGCACAGGCAAGCAGACTGGACCTAGCAATGAGGAGTCTAAACTTGCATTTTTTTTCCTTCCCAAACAATACTCTGACATATAATAAAGTGATGATAATAATTGTTTTGATGCTGTGCACAACGAGTTCATGTATCTGCAGAGCTTGGACTATCCAACATCAGCTTCATGGGGAGTAGTGTCAGGCCATTACCCAAAACCTTGATTCGGCTTAAGAAAAATTAAAAATGAATTTGGTCACCTTTCAAGCAACTGGCAAGATATGTGATACTTGAAAACAATAGCAAAGAAGGGAGGTTGGCTCTGCATAGGTTTTTGGACTAGAAAGGAGGCCAGGTTTTGTCAGATTTTTTGACGTTTTTGCTTCTTGGTTAAGTTTTTATTTGCCAGGATTCCCAGTAGAATTCTCCACACATTCTGTGGGAGGACACTGACCTAACTTTGGTCTCTCCCTTTTATTGTCTAATTCTCCCAGGAGAAATAGAACAGTTATTCCAGAGGCTGGAACCTAGTAAAAAAAAGAAAAAAGTTGCAGACCCTTTATGGATTGATCCAATTTTGTACAAAAGCACACATTGTTCCGTCTCCATCTTAACATGGGGCTTGCTGAACATCTTTCTTAAAGAGATGACAGCTAGATAAATATCAACTGGATAATCACCTAAATAAAAACAATCGGAAAGAAATCAGTGATGGCAGAAAATCGGTCAGTTTACCAAATCTCTCTTCTAAGATCATCGACTCACTTTAAAAAATAAAACTCAGTCAAACCAATAGAGCAGTTTTGAAATCAAATATCATAGTCTTTTTTTTTTATTCTGACACACAGCTCAATTTAGCTCAAACATTTCTGTTGTTCAAAGTATTGCATTAGGCATCCTTAGGTAAGATGAAGAATTCAAGGAGGAGTAATCAAAGAAAATTAACACTAGCTTTGGATTTAGTTAGAGAAAGTCCAGTCATGTCATTCTAATAAAATTAATCTATCATTTTAATCTGGAGGAATGTTTTCCAGTCAAGACTGCTTCATGAGGTCATTCGCAAGTCAATTAAGGAACTTCTTAATGAAAAATAGAAATACTCATTTTCTTCGTTTCGCCTTCTTTCATCAATGAAAATGAATGGATTCAGACTCCACAAACATATCCGGGAGTCTTCCAGGAGCCCAGCCCTGTGGGAGGTTAACTTGTAGTTAAAGGTCCAAGTTAGAGGGAGAAAAGCATGGGAGAGAAATGATTTCCCTCCTCATTGCAGAATTCCTTTTTTCAAGTGTGCATTGATACGAACTCATCACTGCATTTTCTTATCTCTGCCCCCTGCTCATTTGACTCTGAGGGATCTGGCACCACTGTACCTCTTGCCTTTCAACAGCAGCTAGAGCGCCTCAGGATCCCACTCTGAGTAAAGTGCTCTCTTCAAACTCTGAACACCACAGAGTCCTTAGAGAAGAGACCCAAAGGCTTTTCTCTTTGGAAAGCATCTAGTTGTTTCGGAGAGTTATGAATCGCCAGATTTCCTCCTATATTTGAATTTCCACTTCATGACGTGGAGGGTATAGTCTTTTCCAGAGCACACAAAGCCCCGTAAGATCAGTGGCTCCCTATGATCAGCCAAGCATGAGTTAGGGCTGAAGGTACCTCAGGTTGTGAACCCATTGCTGCCCAGCACACTTGAAAACCAGAGCAAGTGTCAAGCCAATAAAGCTGCGTGAAATCTGACAGAAATTTAGACTAACTTTGAAACAATTATTTGTACAGCGCTAGAAGAAGCATCCTCTTCCTGAGGAAGGTAAGAGGTTTCTTCTGTGTGTTAAAGCATCCAACAGAAGATATAAGGAGATTGCAGTGGATTTCAAATCCATGACCTTCTTAGACTGAATCCATTATTCTTCTAAAGGTAAATTTTAAGTTTGCACAGTTCCTCACAATAGCCTTTAGTTTTTGTTCTGCGAGCTTAACGACAGCCTTTTAGGGGGAAACGACAGACAGCAGTTATTTTACACAAAGGTATGTAAATTATAAACAGGCAGTGACCAGGCAGAAAGATATTTAAAGGTACAAGAATTCCAGATGAGGATGAGAGGAGACTGTCATTTGCTACAAATTCAACTGTCTTCTAAATGCCTCCTTTGTTAGGGAGAAAATGACTACTCAGAAAGATTTCACAAAAAGACTTAAATCACACCCCTCGTAATCACTTGGCCTGCCACAGCCCAAATGCCTCATTAGCAAGATGAAATTGTTCAAAGAGAAAATACAGCAAGATGATTTTGACATTTTCATGGAGGGAAGAAAGGAAAAAACAACCGTAGTGAACTACGCTTACATAAACAAAGAATGTTTTAGTGGAATGAAAGCAAGCTTTCTCCTGAAGGAATCCCATTTGGCATGTCATCAGAAATGGCAGGATTTTCAACATTATTGCCGTAATTTATTCCAACTTTATTAAGCACTGAGGCAGAAATTCAAATTTGTCCGGGGAAAAGGTAAACAAGCATTGCTGACATGGCAACAGATAAAATGATCGTGTGAGCCTCGATGTAGAGAGAAAATTAAAATAGATAATAGCTCTGTTATAACTATAGTAATTTCTAGCCCTGCTCCCTAGGATAAAAATGCTCTTCCCACTCCCATTTTAAATTTCTATATAAAGACACTAGTAAGTTGCTGTGCCATGAATTTTCATATTTCAAAAAGTCCCTCATGATAGATTTGACCCCCAGTTCAAATTTGAGTAGAAAATACTAAATTGAAAAGGGAAGGTTTTCTGTCCATTTTTAAAGCAAATGTGCACTGTAAGCACTTCTGGTGACAGCTGCCCTAAGCAATCCTTGTAGTGCTGTCAATCAAGAGCAGGTGCTTAAGGGAGAAACCCAGGAATAAATTGGACCTTTCTGCCACACACCTACTGCTCATTCACACAAATGCATGTTGGTCTTCTTCCTTGGTGCCTTGCTTCAGTTCCACTTTTTCAACTGAGCCAGGTCTACCTACCAGTCAAGCAAACAGCAAACTTTAATTATGTCTGCTGATTGCTAGTTTAATCCTTCATCAACTGAATATCGTGGCTATACCCCTCACATTCTTCCCTCTGTGTACTCTTTTACATAGGTCCTTGCATTGGATAAATTTGAATAAGAATTTTATTAGAAAAAGTCAACAAGCCTATAAGTTTGTGTTCAGTCAAATAACAATGAACAAATCCTGAGGTAATAGGAGAAAATATCATCTAAGTGGCAAAGGAGAACATTAATGCTATTACTAAAAATAATACCCTACAAAGGCAGATGATAGAATTTTCCACAAATAGCCTATGAGGAACTCCTTCTGTAGAAACATAGAAAAATTATATTCTCTTTATAGGAACATCAGAGGTTGCAATGTGAATTTGAATCACATTTTACTTACAATTTTGCTCTGACAAACTTGTAAATTTACGTTTATTTACATTGACATGGGACTTATTCTGATCTGGAAGACTTCCTATGTTTGGGCTAGGGCCAATAGAATCTATCACTTCCCTATACTGTAAGAACTTCAGGGGGAAATTTCTTAATATTGAACTTTTACATTCCGTGTGGAATATCTTTGTACTGCCCAGGTTATTAAGTGATGTAGATAACTATGTATAACATGGTTTAGAATAAGCTGCTAAAATGATTCTAAAGTTTGATCCCCAGGCAAACACTTTCAACAACAATTTGGAAATTGGTTATATATACAAATTATCCAGTCCCACCTGAAACCCTAATTGAATATATGAATCACAAACTCTGAGAAGCGGCTTAACAATGTGGGTCATAATAAGCCCTCCAGATGACCCTGACGCCTGCTCCAATTTAAAACCACTTCTGCACACCATGCTCTGTGCGGTCAAGAATAATCAAGGTCACCAGTGTTTAACTGCCTCTTCACAGAGAGAAGCTTCAGAGCTTAAATTGTGAGCTCCTTCTCCACACAATGCATTCTGATTCCTGGTCAGAAATGTTCACCATTTGGACTTAGAATGCCTTTTGAAGGAAAATTTATCTTTAGAACTATTTGTTTCTGATGTAAGTGGGCTCCTGGCAGGCTCAGCAGTCGGAGAGATTTCTGACCAGCCTTTCTAGCTCTTTCAGAGAGCAGCAGCTGGTCTGATTTACTTGACTGCCCGTGGGCCTAGAAAATGACCTTGGAGGACTTTCTCTTCATGGATTAGCTCTGCTCTTTTGCCTGTAACGTTAAACTCTTGTGTAACTGTTGGTGACAATCTGTGGGTTTGAAGAGTGGGTGGGTACTGAGGTAAATGACCACTGGTGATGAGCCAGTTTTGGCTTTTAGAAGATATTTTCAAAGGTTCACATGGGCAATAAGCCTGAAAGGCATGGAGAGTGCGGACATCACCTCCAGTTCCCTGAGACCTCCTTTCTAGGTTTCTCCTTTGTGTTAGGGCAGAACTGAAGTGGAGAGTCAGCAAGGGATTTCATGTGTAAAAATGGCTTAGAAAAGGGAACTTAGAGAAGTGTGTGTGTGTGTGTGTGTGTGTGTGTATCCTAAATTTTGTCTGAAGAAAATACAGTTGATGTGTGATTAAAACACTCAAATGTATTTTGTCCTTCCTGTTGCTTTAGAAAAGTTAATTCAACGGATGTAAAAAAAAAAAAAAAAAGAAGCCTAAAATACAAACTACACAATGATATTCTGGAGGCGAACACTAGAACTATCATTCTAATCCTTTAGAAGGAGTCAAAGACTTCGAAATGACAGTTCACTTCTGGGATGGGGAATGAGAAAACACACATACATATTTTTTCTACCTGCTGCTTTAAATCTGTGTTCCTCTCCCGTCACTGGTAAAAGCTTGAGCATTTGTTCGGGCTCCTATCGCTGTGGCTGAGCACATCTTCCCATTGACCCCTTTCTCATTTCTCTGATCCTGCTGTCACACCTGGTCTCCAGGGAGCCGCACCAGCCCCTGCACTCCAGCGTCCGCCGTTGTGTACATCTCCATTTGCACATCCTGAATTCTACTCAATGTCAAAGCCCCACCAAGAAGCTCCTTCTTAGAATGATCCCTCCTCCCAGGCCAACTTCAGGATGGGAAGTACATATTTTCAGGGGAAGAGACTGGATCAGGTTGATAGGAATTCACTCAGTTCCATCAAAGAGATATAGAGCCTTCACCTTCTTCTTGATCTTTGTAATCCGCTTGACCTGTGGGTTTCCAAGGACGAGTTATGGCAATGGCTCTTCCTTTCCCTTGTCCACAAGTTTTGTGTTGTTGGCTCAGATTATGAAATCTTGAAACCTGAATTTAAAATTTGTCACAGAAAAGGCAAAGGGAAAAGAGACGCACCCTAATGACCTTTACTTAGGAAGTATATCGATCTTATTCTACTAAGAATGGCTGTCACTAAGAACTTAGTAAACAACAAGTGCTAGAGAGGTTGTGAGGAAAACGAACTCTTGTACACTGTTGGTGGAAATGTAAATTAACACAAAGTCCATGGGGTTCAGTATGGAGATTCCTGAGATTACTAAAACTAGACATTCCATTTCACTGCCATACTTCTTCTGGGTATTTTCCCAAAAGATTCAAAGTCATCCTGTTTCAATGCTATGTGCATACCCATGCTGATACGAGCACACCTCATAAGACCTAAATTGTGGAAGCAGCTTAGAGACCCATCAACAGGGGAATGGATAAAGAATATGTGGTATATGTATAGAATGGGGCACTATTCAGCCATAAATAAGGATAATTTGAAGCCTTTGTGGGAAAAATGGATGGACCTTGAGACCATAACCCTAAGTAAAACAAATCACAACGCAGAAGGTTAAATTTCATAGGGGTTCTCTCAGAAGAGAAGCCCAAAGTGCAAGTAGAGCAAAATAAGAAGAAATAGGAAGATAGCCTCTTAGAGCTGGAAAGGAGACCAAGGGAACTAGATCAAGGGAAGGAGGTGGAGGAGGTTAGGAGGGGAGGATCAGGACGCAATGTGTGTATGGACTGATTTCCAAAGATGAGTGCAATTGCTGTTTCACATACATACACTAATACATATTGTAAAGGCCCTCACCATCGGAGGCAGTGGATGATTATTTTTGGTACCTCCGCAGCTTTGCCTTTCAGTACCATTCCTAAGTCAGTGGTGCAACTCAATACTGTTCAATGAAGCCATAATAACAATCCTTGCTGGCACAACTGTTCTTACAACAGGACTTCCCTGAGTTTCATTGGCCAGTGTTTGTAGACGGTGGGAAGCTCATACCGGAGGACATGTGGCTTTCTCAACCCACATGAGGGAAGAGTCCAGCATGCTGTACATACTGTATATACGCACAAAACTGCTCTGTGCCACTGGCAGAGTTGAGGGGCAGGAGGGGAGGAAAACTTCTCTAGAATCTCTCTGCTGTGTCTGATGGTCACTGACAGCAGTTTGTCCCCACTGGATAAGCTTAATAGATAAGCGCTATGGTGAACTGAACTCATTCTGATTCAGAACAAGAGGCAATCCTTAAAGGAAAAGGGTGGTATGTCATCCTATCAGAAACCTCATCTCTGTACTAATGCATTAAATAAAAACCCTCACCTCCCCAAATGGTGATAATGAATTCCCTCCATGAAACCAGAAAGGAAAGGACCGCTTGTGCATATCACGTAATCATGTGTAAAGGATGTGTCACAAAAAACCTTCGGAGAAGGGAAGAGAGGCCTAAATAGGGCGCGGGGGGGGCGGGATCTTACCCTGCACAATGCAGTCAGCATCCCTAATATTCCTCCAGCTGACCGTGAAGATCACTCACACACCGAAAGCTATTGTTTAGAATAAACTCTCAGCACTTTGAAATTTCTGAGTGGAGGCATGTCGGTAAGAAATTTGAATACTTCACTGAAGTGTCCAGTTTTTGAGTCTTTCATGCTGATGAATGTAATCACTTAAGAATTGCCATTTTGAGCACAAAAGACACACACAGGCATGGGTACCACATGTTACTCATTTTGTGGAAAACACAGTGTATAATATGCAGTATCCAGTGCTTTTTTTTTCAGTGTGTTTCAGTGATAACATTTTATGGGGAGTAAAAGTATGTATATCCTCATTGATGACCTGTTGAAATGACAATGTTACAGAACACTGTTAGAATATCCTGTGTAAAATATCTTCTCTACTCTCAATCAATCATTACGCTTGGAATTTAATTGTCAAAAAGAATATGTGGTGTATTTAAGTATTCTATATCTGGACTGTCTTCTTATTATTTTAAATCTTATTAAAAGTGAAAAAAGGCCTCTTATTAAAAGTGATAAAAGGATGTTCTTCATAACGTTTCCTGCCAAAGAAAACCGTCTCACAACCTGTAAATGCAAACTAACTTCTTCTATTATGAATGTGATTGTGAGGAATGCTTGCCCTATCATCCCCTACCTTTTGGAAATTCATATTTTGTATCTCTAAGGACCAAGGAAATCTTTTTAAAGTCAACATATAACACAGAAGCCTTGAAAAAGAGGGGCATGGTGATATGGGTCAAGTGCATCAAGCTAGATTGGAATTGTGACATTTTATGGTAGACTTAGCACCTTTTCCTCTAATTCATATACTGTACTACATGTTTTGGGAACTTCAGCTGGTCTTTTCAATCCAAGGCACCCACGGTAACTGCAGGGGTTGCCTATGCTAACAAGCATCCATATGCTCCCCTTGAAGCACCTTGAGTGGATAGAGAAGGACATCTAGTGTTTCTCCCATTTCAGGTAAGACAACAAGGTCTGAAATGTTGCCCGAGAGGTTAGCAGACTGTGTCCATCAGGTTTATTTAATCTGTGCAGTGAGTAAGAACTAGCCATTTAAAATATATTCAAGTGTTTTGTAAATAAAATTTTTGATCACTACAGTTTTATTCAAACTTCTGTCTTTTAAAATAACTAGATTTTATTTGAATTTTTGGGAACAATCTGTTACAAGTTAATGTTGTTTTGTTGATTCTGTGATTTAATGTACACTCAGCCATATTCCTGTGGGAAAATAGAAATCCTATTGACTCTCTCGGCATGAGCCAGAGTCTCATAGTTCTCTAAGGACTGTAAGTACAAAGATAAAAAAAAAAAGAAAAAAAAAAAAGGAAATGCTAGTGAAGAAATGAGAAGCATATTGTATAAAATGTATTTTTAAAAAATCATAAGCTATATGTGATTTACACTGCCTGTTAATCTAGTCTCTTTGTGAAATAACTGCAGCATATTTGTTAAGACTTGGAAACACCAAATATTTGTGATGTTTGTATAGCACTCTTGTTACAATATGTGATTTCACTTGATAAACATCTTTGTTGTAATAACGTGAGTCCACAGAAGAATAAATTTCTGCTATGATGTAAAACCAGCTCTCAGAATTAAGATCCCCTGCAGCTGCTGTATCACCAATAAATGAAAATTAATTGTGGAAAAACAATCTTGAAAGAACTGAGTTTATGATCACTGTGCATTTTGTCAATGAATGAATTCAGAGAGTTTTATGTTTACCAGATATGCTCTCAGCCAGTAACTACAACTGCTGGCTTCAACTATAATATTTCAAATACTTCTATATTATTGGTTAACTACCAAAACCTGGAAGCTTGATGCAAAGTGTGTCTTAACAAATGTACAATAAATGACTTTTCCTGCATGCTGCCTGAGATATGTTGTACTTTGAAATGTCTTATCAAAAATTATATATTCCACAACCTAAAATTGAACTGACAATATATCTCATGTGTGTAACTGATCAGAAGCAGTGTCTGTCATACATGTATGTTATACGTGTTGTTTGATCTTGCTAAAATGTAACACGTGATGTTTTCATTTCCTAAATAAGTTGATTCTATACAAATCATTGTCTAACTGTTTTCCTAATCATACTGTATTTCCTAACACTGAAATATAAATGTTTGTAAGTTAACTGTTCACGTTTTGTCAACTTCTCTGTATCTTTAATGTGACTCCATTACCCAACCTGAACAAAGAAAAATCAAAGCTTTCCTTGATGTGGTCCAGGGACGTCCATTTATTCATTCATTCATTCACCTAATAAGTATTTATTAGGCATCTATTATGCAAAATATCCCTTACCAAATATTGAGAGCATTCATAAAAATCAAACAAGTGATTCATCTGTAACCCCCCAGGGAATATATCTGAAATCTCCCTAAACCATTCTGTGATTTCCATGAGTCTCAAAATCCAAATCCAAAATAAAGACCTAACTTAAAATATTTGACTTTGAGTCTGGTAGAAACACTTAAAAAATTCCCTTTGGGAAACCTGCATGTTGTGTCTGTTTTCAAATACTGTCCTAAGGTTTTTCTGTTTCACAGTATCACATCCTCGGGTAGTAGCCTGGAAGTCTGTAAAAGAGGAACATGGTTGATGAGAAGATGGATAAAGACCCACAGAATACTAGATAGGAAGGATCAGATTTGAAGTGTGTGTTTAAATACACACACACACACACACACACACACACAAGAGCTAGACTGACATTTCTCACAGTGCTCTCTCTCTCTCTCCGTTTGTTCTTGCTCAAGGAGCTTCTACTGATTTCAAGGCGAGCATGGACCACGGCAGCAGAAATAAGTAGGTTTCAGATTCAGTCAGAAAGCAGGTGACTAGCACCTTCAAAAACTGAAACCTTGAGCTCAAAGACAATTGGATAATTAGAAGCATGAAACCTGGTGGTTTAGGTCACTAACTCATTTAAGATAGTGAGGTTCACAAGTGGTCTATGCCTTGACCTTAGTATGTTAAACTAACAGTTGCAGCTTTTGAATTTTCTCTGAACCTGCAAAATCAACTGAAGCTTGCCATGCTCACAGGTATTCAATCATTCATTCATTCATTCATTCATTCATTCATCCACAATAAGTATTTTTTGATCATTGAAGGAAAGACTTGTTTGTTTGTTTGTTTGTTTGTTTGTTTTTGGTGGTACCAGGGATCAAACTCAGGACCTTGTGCTTGCCAGGCAAGCACTTTTTTCCACTGAGCAATCTCCCCAGTCTGAGAAGACTAGTCTTGTCCACACAGCCCATGAGCTCTTTCTCAAGGCAGAGCTCTGGAATCAGGAACTGAATTTGAATTCCAGCTTTCAGTCTACAGAGGTAGTCTTGTAAAATTTTCTTTACCATTCTGAACCTCAATTTTCTTGTTTATATTGATAATAGGGGTGCTGTAGCAATTGAATAAGACAATTCTTATGAAGAGTTGGACACAGTGCTCAGTACTTATAACACCAACAAATATTATTTGGTGTTATATTCTAGATAGTATTGATTTTTTTTCAGAACTGGGGATTGAACTTAGACCCTTGCACTTGCAAGGGAAGCAATTATTCTACTGAGCCATCTCCCTGGCCCATGTATGGATGTTTGTTATGCCAGGGACAAGCCTCTCTAAGACCGAACTTGACTCGTATTCCTCTGATCCCTACTAGCCCCACTAGGCCTTGACTTTGGTTTCTATCCCTGATAAGCTTCGTATAACATTAGCAAAAGTCCTGATTGGTCCATAGCAAAAATTTCCCCCTGCCTTAACATCTGATCAAATTCTTCATCTCCACCCTCAAGATCTTATCATCCCAGTCTGCCTTCAGCATGAATACTGTTGAGTTACTCTAGCAGAAGTCTATCTAGACTGGATGTTTCCTTTTAGTAATTTTCCATCCTCTACCTTTTGATCTTTATATAAATCCCACTTGTCATTTCTTTATTTGAAGTTGAGCTCAGTCTATTTCTCTATTCCACAATCTCATTTCATGAGCCTCCTTCTTAAATAAAATGTTCCCTATTCTTCAAAAAAGCTTCGATAAATTCTCCTTAGTCACCAGCAACACTTTCCATGATGAAAGACAAAAAGATCAAATGAAGTGAATTCTAGCTCCTTTCCTTTTACTACCTTTAACAAAAATTATTGAGTGCCCAGTGATAACTAGGCAATGTAGTAAGCACTTCAACTGGATTCTATCCCTGATCCACACAAAAATCTAAAAGGAGTGTAGTTTCCACTCCTTTTACCACCGAAGAATGAGACGCACAGAGAAATTAAATACTTGCTAAAACTGATACAGCTAAATGGCAGAATCCAATTTGAATTCAAATCTATTTGACTTCGGAGTTCAGGCTCCTGATCAGTATGTTGTTTTGCCTGATGAAGTCACACTTGTAAGTAACACCTGTTTTCCTCAAGCTCCAAGACTGATATAAAATGTCACAAAATGACAAAATGATAGAAAACATCTTCCAACCTATAAAGCCATATGCAATTACCCTATGTACAGCTAGCCAGTCAAACATTTTATCCAAATTTGATGCAAAACTCTATAGTAAAAATTCATTCCATATCATCATTGGCATGGATTTTTACAATTTGTGGCAACTGTATGTAGAACATCATAGCAGTGGCCAGACTTTATTAAATATTACCAGCTGCAAGGAAAGCACACTAAATAAGTGTTTCATGCTTCATCAAAGTCACCTTGGGAACAGCACATTTAATGTCACCTTCAATATTTTCAGATAACCATGGAGAAAAAGATGTATTCATTCCTCACTGTTTGAACCTCATTTGTATGACTGAGGGAAAAAATAAATCTAATTTCACTCACAAATTTACAATGTAACTCTTTTCTTTTGAAAAAGCAAGTTACAAGATTATCCAGAAGGACAGCAATAATGAAAAGGACATTAACTATAGTAGGTAAATTCATGAATGAGAACAATTATGAGTCCACACATAGTCTCAAGTACAGTAGAATGTATCTTTTATTACAAGTGAATGTCTTATTCTAAGGTCTCCTGTGGCTGAGGTGTACTGCAGCACTATTTCCCCGACCTGTGAATAGCTGTGCACCTCCAGTTGTGCCTCATTTCTGTGCTTATGAGCTACAGAGAAAGAAAACATAATAGAACACAGAAATTTACCAGCAACCTCATGATCTTTTGACTTAGCCCAGTTATCAATCATATTTAAATGCATGGTCCTAGGACACTGCCATGTGTCATTACATTATTTAAATGCATGGTCCTAGGACACTGCCATGTGTCATTACATACATTACATGCCATGTCATACATTACATGTATGACCATAAATAGATCTTTCTAGAATTTAGTCACTCAGGGGCAGATAAAATTTCATGCTATTTCAAGTGTAGCCAGTTTGACACTCACAAACAGCCATTGTTTTGCCCCTTAGCCAGATCTCTTTTAGGGGCTATGTCTCCATATCTCACATGCTGACTGAAAACAAAACACATTGGAGTATTTGCAGAAATCTGTAGCATGTGAAGATAATCTTCTACAGCCCCAGATATATATCATCTATCTGAACACAACATTGCCTTTATTATCAACTATCTGATATTGCACGGAAGTTTTTATTGTCTCCTAGCAATGAAAAAATACGAAATAGGGTATGGAAAAAAGGAAAGATGCTTTCTGTATTGTTTTCCTACTATATGTCTCTAAAAACAAAGTAAAGGTAACAAGAGCAGATCAACATAAACTAGAAAAATATAACAAAAGGTCAAGACTTCACCCAACAGCTGTGCTGTCTGACAGCTATGAAACTTTGTGACAAAAAATGTTAACAACCTTCTTTGGTTACCATGAGAACTAGAGGACAAACAACCAAGCAAGTTT
This sequence comes from Tympanoctomys barrerae, assembly GCA_002564285.1. NCBI lineage: Eukaryota > Metazoa > Chordata > Mammalia > Rodentia > Octodontidae > Tympanoctomys > Tympanoctomys barrerae. Next base: position 28,592 of record NDGN011446620.1, read on the forward strand.
CCTAGAGGGAGAAAAGCATGTGGCCATCTGTTTAAAAACTCTAGCCAACAAATTCCAAGCATATGTGACTCCCAGCCCCAAAGAAGCCAAGACTCAAAAATTAAAAAATATTCTTATTAATTAATCTGATAGCACTCATTTGTGCTCAGGGACAGTGTGATAAGAAATGAGGTCAAAATCTTACTTCCTACTCTTACTGACTGCAGTGAATCTCTATTTTCATGATTGCATCCACCATGAGGCTTACTTGTAGGAAGCTAATCTAGATGGAAATACTATAGTCAGACAGGACCAGGCTCTCAAGGAGATAATATGGAAGACAAGGTGACCTTGTAACTTTGGAACAGATAGATAGTCCTGTTGTGGGACAGACCTCAAGACCAAAGAGTAAAGAAATGCAGCCTCATACTTCACTAGGGATGGGCTTCAGGGATTGATATTCTAAATAGACATCAATCACCTGGAAAAAAGCCAGAAATAGTTATTAAATCATCCCCCAACCGGAAGAGCCCTTGTTCAGCATTCATGCCTGCTTACTACATGACTCCCTTCCCCATTTGATCCCTATTTAGTCAATTTTACACAAGCAATTATACTTGTAACCTTATTGATTGACCATATTTTTGCCCACCTAAGCAAGTTCCCATATTCTCGACCTCACCGCATGGTTTTACTCCTCAAAAATCTCCGGAAGAGACAACTTCCTGGGCAACCTGCTCAGATCCCCCTTCTGTTCCTCTCTCAGACAGAAGCTTTCTTTTTCCCCAATAAATATTCTGCTCTTACCATCCATTTGTTCCTACAACTCTTCAGTTCTGGAGAGCACAAATTCATCCCAGGTATCCTTCAGGTCGGGAGTTTCCTTCACCTAGATCACGTCCATCCAGGTTTCGGACATAAGTTCAATTCTGGAAAAGCACGAATGTGAAAATGGAGGCAAATAGTAACAGCTGCAAAAGGATCTGATTCTGAAATTGTTTTCTGCCCTCCTCCCTGCAGATGTTATTTGTGTTATATTAGCAGTTTTGTGTCCTATCACTTCACTACTAGTGACGTGTTATTTTCTAATTGTCTTATTGAATCTCTGGATTTATTATTATTCCTATTGTGTTTATGTAAAAGACAATATATCCTTCCAGAAAATTATATAATTGTGGGATGAGGCCTCTGGTATTGCCAGAATAGAAGTAATGTTTATATAATGAGTTGTTTTGTTAAAGTCCCACATGTTAAAATATTATAAATAAACCTAACTTTCCCACATGAGAAAAAAGTGTAAAAGAATGGAAAGATTAAGTTCATAACCACCAACACATATACCTGATAAATGATCATATCCTCAAATGTATCAAGTTTTTTAAAGCTAAAATACATGTTTTCTAAAATGCATATACATATTCTTACAGGAAAACCAAATACATAATTGCAAAATGTTTTGCTGAAGTTCACTCTATCACTGTGTTCTTGACAATGTTTTTATCTAATGAATTATTTTATAGTTGCTTCAATATTTTTATTACAATAGGTCAGCAGTTTAAAAACCATGTCCATTGTGATCACAAAACTCATTAAGTATTATTTTGTGGAAGTTTTCTTCTTACAGAAATGTTTGAAGAGCTTCTGGGAAAGTTTGAGAGTCATTTAATCATCCAAAGAAAATTGTTGTGTTGTCATCGCTATTCCACTGTAGCGACAATTTAGCAGTATGTCCATAGTAGGTACCAGAAAGCAAGACATTGTACAAAGTTGGGATTCACCTCCTCCAATTGGCAAGATGACAAATGGTCGCTTACACATTGCATAAGAGCATCTCTTAAGAATAACATGGGTTTAATGGCCAAAATGTCTTCAGCGAAATTCTTTGCATCAAAGACTACGCATAAGAATTTAAGACTAAATCGTCTCTGACCTGAGAAGAGCATCATCATTCTGCAGACTATCATATGTAGTTTCAAGAAAGTCCATAAATTACTTTACTGTCATTAGAATTCTTTTGTGGATAGAGATCTGGACCACTCATTGTGGCAAAATCTGCTAGCAATTCAACATTAATGTTGATAACTCTTAATGATATCTCTGTTGAACTATACATATGTCAAAGCAAGAGGCTAGGTGAGAACAATATTAAAAGATTAAGACTTGAGTAAGAAAGCTCAGCAGACTAAGCACCTCCTTAGGCAAGTGTGGGGACCAGGTTCAGTCCCAGCACCACATGCCACCCCATCCCCAGTTGCACTGAGCCTGTGTGTTAGTTGATACATTGTGTCAACTTGGCTGAATCAGCTCTGGCTGCGTGGGGGCCTCGCCCTGCAGGTGGGCAGGGCCCAGGAATTAAGAAAGGCTTCCTGCCCCCTGCCAGGTTTTCCTGCTGCCCCGCCCTGCTTCGTGGAGAAGTCTGTCTTCAGAGGAGCTTGATCTCAGCAGCCGCACCACTTTGGAGGAGCTCCAATCTTCACTGTGGAGCACCTGTCTTCGCAGTCAGCGCAGAAGGGAAGAGAGAGGCTTGATGGACGCCACTGCAGCTGCTGCTC
>NDGN011446627.1:0-14529 GCA_002564285.1 Tympanoctomys barrerae
AAAGTACATGTCAGGTTCCTGAGAAACAACCTTGATCTAAACTATAGCTGCAGTGGATACCTGTTATTGCTGAACAAAATCTCAACTAGTCAGCCTATCATTGTAATAAGCACACACTTGCATTCTGCCCACCTTTGTAGCCTTCTCTTCTCTCACATGACCATTATCCTGGTGATCGTATTCCATGAACTCTTTTCTTCCTCTGAAGATGAACCTTGGTGCATTCAAAACAACTCAGAGAATGTAGGCAGGGATTTGAGGATTTATATATTATGGCCTACTTTCTGAATCTCCTGAGACCTAATTCTGCTTGTCATAGCTTTGTCTATATTATGAACAAGATTTAAGAGCTATCAAAGATTTTTCGAATTCTACTGTTTTTACTAAAATGAGCTTTTTTCTGTTGTTTTTATTTTTTCTAGAGAAATATTCCGACTAAAAGGAAGAGCTAACATTTCAAATTCTTCCATATTTTCCCAACCATAGATGCTGTTATTTAAATAGCACACTCTCAAATACTCAAAAATCAAAATTTTAGTTATTTTTATCTAATTTCACTATAGATTTGTTTGTTGCTTGTTTTTATATTACTAAACTGCTATAAAACACATTTACAATTTAATTTCTCAAGGTTATTCATGCTTTTAAAGAAAATGCATAAATAGAACTATTTGATTTTTCTTATAAGAATATTTGGTCCATGACAGCACCTGAATTAGAGGACTTCTCAGCAAATTTCTATATTTAGGGAATGAACACAAACTACGTTTCCAGAAATTGCTCATCATCCAGTCTTACTGAAAAGTAGCTAGACCATTTGTCAACAAAAGACAGATTTTTCTGTTAAGGTAATTTCATAACCAGATGCCGAAATGGTCATCTTATGCCAAGGCGTACTCTGCAGCCAGAGACTGTACCTTCTATTTCAGGTTTTATGACAAATCTTCTATGGATTTGCAATCAGCTCTGACAGTGTCATTAGGGAGACCCTTTTTAAGTAGATAATATATCTAAATTACTTCACTTCAAAATAGGTCCAGGAAACACTATTCTTCAGTCAGGCACTAAATCTAATGCATGCTTCCTCTTTGTGTCCTTTCTTTGCTCTTAGAATTGGCTATCCTCACCAATGACAGCTGCGTAACTCTAGTGAAGGCTATAAGTCAACTGAAGAGATGTATTACTCACAATTTAAGCAGACAGAGAGCTGATATGTCTGAAAACATTCTGTCCAATGCTCAAGAATTTGTCATTTTCCTCCTAAGAAATTAACCCCTTGATTGTAACTTTTGTTTGCCTGGATTACTTTGGCATCGTGGCTGTAGTAACAGTCTTAGTTCAATGAACATGCAATCTACTGAAGTCATCATTGACTGATGACACCAAGTAGTCACAGTAGCCTTTTGGAACATGTGTTGTTCATTAAGGTAACCACAGTCATTTAGAAGTACAGACATCAATATGAGCTTAGGGTGTAGAATTTTCTTTGGAAAATTTCAAAGTAAAGGAAAATTGGATACTTATATTCAAATGAGGAACTGTAATATGCATAGTCGGTCTATTTTCCACATAATCTCACAATAGCCTTGAGAGGCAAAATTGCTCGTGTGTTTTGAATGTCTAAAGGAGATGGGAAAATATAAGCTCCTGTCTCAGCTCACTCAGACTTGCCAGACTATAAATCTCTGAGCTTTCTGCAAACGTCTTATAGACTCCCTCCTAAGTCATGCTTTTGTCCTTTAAAAAGCTTCCTTTTTATATAAAAAAGCTTTCAATTTTATCTGAATTTTGGGGAAAGGAATTAAGTCCAAAACAAAGGCATCAATGAAAAAACAAAATCTTAAACTTCAAATGTCCTTTAAATTGATTAAGTGCTAGCTGTAATTTGTATAAAGCAGTTCATGTCTTTAAAAAAGAAAAACAAATTGAGGATATTCATATAGCTTTTTAGTTTCACTAAAGCACCAAACATACATCAAACAGTTACTGAAAGGGGTAATTTTTTATTCCTCTTTTCTTTTTTGATTTTTATATCTTTTACTTATTTATTTGGTACAGGAGCTGGGGAGATAGTCAGTGGAATAAGCACTTGCCTGGCAAGTACAGGACCTGAGTTCAATCCCGGTTCTGGGAAAAAAAATTATTTGGTACAATGTCTCACTACACAGCTTGGACTCATAGTGATCCTCCTGTCTCTGCCTTCCCAGCACTAGGATTACAGTCATGCATGACCATGCCAAGCTTCAGTGGTGAGCACGGTGCACCAGGTATTTCAGGTCAGCATGGCATGCATAGGTCCTTGTGCTTGACAGGCAGGTGCTTAGACTGCTGAGCTATCTCCCCAGGCTCCAGCCCTCATTGCTCTTTTCCTGCAACTATATTTTATTTTTTAGACAGGGTCTCACTATGTAGCCTTGAACTCATAGGTGATACGCCTGCCTCTGGTTATAGCTTTGTGCCACCATGCCCTGCTCTGGAAATATCTAATAAATTTTTGTTTTTTGTCTTTAGCAAAAAAGGTAAATGTATACATTAAAGCAAAAATGGTAGAGAACATAAATGAAATTTGAATTATTTTACCTAACAACCTTAACACAAGTAAAAATAGAGTTTATTCTCTTCTGAGCTGTGTATAAATATCCTATACAAATATTGGTGCAGGGCTGGGGAGGTAACTCAATAGCTTAAGTGCCTTCCTGGCAAGCAAAAAGTCTTGAGTTCAAACCCCAGTACTAATAACATATATCTATATATGAAATATATATATATATAATATATATATGAAATAATATATATATGAAAAATATATATGTGAAATAATATATGTGAAATTTGTATATATATATATATATATATATATATATATATGAATTATATTACATGTCTTTGTCTTGGTTTGTAAAATAGACTTTAATGTTGCCAGGGCAAAGGCCGCTGGGCCAATGGACCTGAAAAACCAGAGCTGAGCAGTGGGGAAGACATGAGCAGAAGTTTTAATGAGCATGACCATGCTGGGAGGACAGATAGAGATTTTGAGAGCCTACAGAAACATTGAGGTCTTGTATAAAAGTAGATCAAAGATAAATGCTTGGAGGTTTACATGGTGGCCAGCATGTGTAGTCCTGGTCAAGGGGGAATTGGTTTGGTCGTTGTTTGTCTTCAGGATGGGCATGGCTACGTGCTTAAAGAAACATCCATGATTCCTGTCACAGGGTAATTGCTCCCACATGGTAGGAGCTCTGCTTTTTCTGGAATCTGAGGTCACTGAAGGCTTAGGCCAATGACTAGGGAGTTTACTGCATCACTCCTGGGAATCTAGAAAGAACACTGTGAAAACTGTCAATTGGATATTCTTGCATCCTGAAAATAATTTTACTGAATTTTGTTTCAGTGTCCTCGGACATAAAGAAAGATGAGACAGGCTAGCTAAATTTAGCACTAATAAACAGTGTCTTACTAGTTTTTAGACACATGCAATATATGACTGGCCTGCAGAGCTGAATGAGAACCTTATTGCCAGTTATAACGTAACAAAGGGAACAGATGGAGGTAGAACTGTTAAACTTAATGCTGCTTTTAGCTTCCAGATTGGCATCTGAAGGCCCAGCATCTAATTTCTTTTTATACTGACATGAGAAAGAATTTGGAAGAAGAAACAGTTTCATGTGTTAAGAATCAGACAAATTCATGGTTGGCATATGAACTCTCTCCCAGGTTATAAACATAGGTGGAGATGAAGAGAATAAGATGAGACACTTACTTTTAAAGAGTCAGAACCCAGATGACACAAAATTAATGGACTAAAGAGTGGATTAAACACAACACACAGAACTTCTTAAGTGTGATATTTTTCCCTGTTGTGATGGAATGTAGCACTGTAGTACTTTACTTTTGTTTTTCCAACTTGGATGTGCACTAGTTTCAGGTTGTGAGTAAAATCGAAAGCTGTGCAGAGCCTGGGAGCAAATGGTCCATTGGGCAGTGAGGGAGACAAGCTGATGAGTCCTCGTGCCTTCAAGTGTCGCTAACGCCAACGTCGCTAGTGTCATTACTCGCTGACGGGTGCTGGTGAAGTCACATTTTCTTCAACTCATTTCGTGCAGTCAGGCATTGGGAGCAATCCATTTCATCAAGGAAGCAAGGCCCAGATGTTACTGAAAATGCAGACAGTGTAGCTGTGGAAACAAATCCAACCACCCTTGTAAGTCTTCTCCATTATGCAACACCAACAGTGAAAGAAAAACTCCAGCTTTTACGCCATAACTACTATAAACTGACGGTACGGCATGAAATGAACTCTATTAAGCACACACTGCAGATTGCTTTTATTTTGTGGAAGTGTCTGGGAGTGTGAATATATCTGATATACTCGCTTTGTGTGAGAATGTAGAAATTGAATTGTTTATATAAAATGCAATTCATATTCTGTACATACATATACACACATATATCTATATGCACATACACACACATATATGCATATGTAGGACATATGTTTCCTAAAGAGATCAGATTATAAACAGGATTATTTAATGTTATAAAATTATTAGTATAACAGTTCTAATAGAAAAAAAAGTAAGTGGTTATAAAAATTATATCTGTCATTTCCTAATGTAAACATCATAATTTCTTTCTTAACTCTAATTTTAAAAATAAATCAATATGTGTGAATTTTATTCGTGGAGAAAAACAAATCTTGTATAAGATTTAGTTTTCCAATGGAAAATAATACATTTGTTATTCAGGTGTTATTTTTTCTCTGTTAATGACACATTAAATAGATAAGAATTCAAAAGAAGTCATTTATACATAGTACAGAAGAAAGCTCACCATAATAATTTTGAGAAACAAAGTAATCTATCATTTGTATCAGAAAAAATGTTGACATTTTGCATTATTTAAAAGATAGACCCTTTCCTGATTTCTCATGTGTTTGTACAAAATATTGTCCCAATTCTACAGTCATGGAAGAGGTGAGCACTGCGGGACAGTCTGCAGGGCCTGGATGATGTGCAATCATTCTTACCTTGTGGCTTCTGGTCCTGGTTTCTTCTTCCCATTTTTCTCGGGTATTCTAAAACACTAATGTTCACTTTGTACTCAATTAGTTAAATCAAAATGTTTTCTTGAGGTATCAGTCATTAAATTTTTTCTGCAATGCCACAATTATGTTAGGGAAAAAAATTAAAAAGCAGTAATGGATTTTAGCAATAATTTGCCATGGTCATTAGAAGATTTTAAAAGAAGGAAACCCAAAAACTGTTGCTAATTTATCCAGCTAATTCTATTCCAATATTATTTTAGATAAATAAGGGGTTTTATTTTTCTATCAGATACCAGTTACAACATTTTACCTTTTTTCATTGATGTTGAGCTACTGCAAATGTATTCATTTCTTCATCAGAAACTTCATGGATTTAATGATTATTTTTCAAGAATCACTGCATGTAGGAATCATTAAATGCAGGCAAAAATGGTACTTTTATTCAAATAATTTATACCATAAATGTATGTTTAATTTTTAACATACATAATTGAGTATTATTCTATTCCAAAAACATGCTAAGGATAGCTATAATTAAAAACAGATAAAAATCTATAATCTAGGGCAGACCAAAAAGCTCAGCAGATTAAAGTGCCTGCAAGAGGGTGCTGGGACCAGAGGTTCAATTCCAGGCCTACCATGTGGGTCCTGCCCCAAGGGGGCACTGAGACAGTGATTGAGACTGGGCGTGGTGGCACATGCCTATAATCCCAGAAGTTGGGAGGCTGTAAACGGGTGGATCACTATGAGTCCGATCTAGTAGTGAGACCCTGAACACCCTGCAGACCCTTCCCTTAAATACAGAAAAAAAAATGTATAATTTATAGACCTGGCTCTTAAGGACTTAATTTAAAAACAGGAAACAAACGAACAAAAAAAAAAAGAACTAGGAAATATTAGATATAGGAAAAAGCAGTGAATGAAAGGATGAAAGATAAAGAATATTGGTAGAAATACTGAGTACACTGATAGCACACGTTAGTCACTGGAAAAGACCTTACTGAGAGTGACAAACACAGGAGAAAGGGGTGAAGCCATGCAATTAGTTAGGAAAAGTGTGTTCCTTGTCCAGTACTAAATACAAAATCCCAGAGCAAGGTATTGGTCTGAAGAGTTCACTGCAGAACAGGGCAGCCAGTCTGAGTGGCTGGAGCAGAGGAACGAGAGGTTCTGGTGAGGTAAGGGCAGGGCCAGACACATAAGCACCTCGTCAGGACTTGTGTGGGTTAGGGAAACTTGAAGGTTCAGAGGACAGACAGCTTCTAAATTTCTACTTATTTATTTATGCATACCCGGAATCACGGGATGCCAGGCAGACTCTGTTAGCATTCTTTTTAAATCACCACTACGTCACTGTGCCGAAGACTGATTGAAGGGACACCTGCAAAGAGTAGACCAGTAGGCTGCTCCATGATGCCAAGCTGAGACGTGTGCTCCACACATCTTCTCTGGAATAGACAGGGATGTACTCCTTTAATGAAGAGCTCTGGGGCAGGTTGGGGTCTTTATGTGTTATCCAAACCTTCTAACAGTAAGATTATATGGAAAGTAAGAAACAGAATTTTCTCCAAAGAAGTAAAAATAACCAGAAATATGAATGCATGGTACATTTACAAGGGATACCCTGCGCATTAGGGCACAGTGTGTTTGTGATGAGTGCTGGAATTGGGGCGGGAATTAAAGTAAAAGGCTTTGTGTGCTGTGCGGAGTAGTTTAGAATTTATCACACAGACAATAAAGGGACAGCAAGTTTTTTTAGATGATTTGGAAACAATGCAGAAGGAAGGTTACAGCGAGAGCAGTTAGTCATACATTCTCAGAGGGTTCTTGCTATTGTCAGTATGGGAGAAAAAGCAAAATATGTATTAAAAATTATGGAGAGAGGACTACAGTAATCATATGGAAAGAATGCAGCCGTAGTCCAGAAGACGAAAGCGTGTAAGTGAAGTGAAACGCGGAGCGTGGTGTCACTGTAGAAGTAATCTTTAAGCCACGTCTTGAGAAACGAGAAAATTATTTTCAGCCACAAGAGAAATGTCAGGTAGGGAAAGCAGCAGAAGCACAAACATAAAACTATGATAAATTAGAGGATGTAAATGGCTAGTCCGAGGACAGTGGAAAAGCAGAGAAATGGAAATAAGAGCAGAGTGCAAAGCAGTGATTTCACGGAGTCTGGTAAAGTTTGTTTCTCGATGTGCCTCCAAAATCTTTTACAGTCATAGGGCTTGTTTCAGAAGTGGATCTAGAGTGTGTGATGCTGGGATTAAGGATACGTCATTAGTAAATTAGTTCGTTGATTGGTTCATTGTTCAGGCTAAAATTAAGGATGTGATTGCTATACGTGTCCTAGGGCAGGTAGTCTGCATACAATGTAAAGGACAGGCAGGGTATGTCTCCCGCTTGTTGTTTTGCTGTTTTCTGCCACCATGAACCATTGGCCCATGCCATGTTGCACTCTGCCTTGGAGCCAGCGGATTATGGACAGAACCTCTGCGCACACTGAGATTAATAAAGGTCTCCACCTTTCCTTTGGGTGGCAGTACTTTGCCTCAGTAATGAGAAAACTAACTAATACGGTTCTGTAGGCAGTGTAGATAGAATGAAAGACATTCAGTGCAATCATAAATTCCGTATTTTAGAAAACTGCTTGGTCACGATGCTCAAGGATAATTGAGATTCGTTGATACCAGAGAAAGGAAGACTGTGACAGAGGTGATGTAGACAGTCCAGATCAGAAGTACCAGGGGGTTCACCTTAGACCAGGAGAGCTGCCATGAAAAATAATGAAAGATTTCAGGAGATGTTTTAGACTTTTTAAATTGGATTTGCTGATAAATTTATATGTAAGAATCTAAGAAAAAAGGAGAGAATTTCAATAGCATGTAGGCTTCTATGTTTGAGTCCAAAGGACAGAGTATTCTCCAGAAGAGAAGTACTAAGACAGAAGCACATTAGGTCATGGGGCTGGGAAAGGGTCCCTCTATTTCTGAGCACAGTGAATTCTGGATAGACCGCGAAGACTCAAGTGCTTTATAAGCAACTAGAAATTTGTGTTAGCAGTTTAGTATGAGTTGGGAAATTCAGCAAGTACTTTTTTAAAATCTGAAATTCAATACTTTTTTTTGAATTTTTTTAAGTTTTGAAATATATTACAGTCCCAACCTACTTTGTAATATTTTTCAAAACTTCAAAAAAAAGTCATGTGATTGGATGACATATTGTAGATGTTCTGGCCAAATATCCTGCAGCCCATCCACCAGTGCTTAATTGTCTACTGTACCACATAATTGTGACCCAGCACTAAAATCATCTAATGCACCAAAGAGAAAATTGTTCTGGATCATTCATCATAGTAAAATTCTCATTCTGTTTCTAATTTTTGGTATAATATGACAAAAATACTTTTATTTCATTTTGATAAGTGTTTGACTACTACTTTTATCTTAAAAAAATTTAATTTGAATGTAATCAGGAAAAATTCAATATAGCAGAAGGAGATGTGGTGATAAAAAACCAAACCATCCATCTGGGCAATAAAGGTGTGATTTATTCTATTCAGTACTTTGTTAAAAGTGATAGCAATGGTACATAGGTATTATTTGAGATGAATGAAAAAATATTTATTCATAGTGTTTCATTGTGACAAAATATAACATTATTTAGCCCATTTAATAATTGCTACATGACTGTATAATCCATAAGATAAATAAATGACTGTGTTTATCAGGTCATATTAAAATATTCCATGAAAATCTATGGCATAAATTGAAACATTTTTACTGAGCGTTCCCTCGCCTTTAAGCTAATAAAAAGTACATTTATTTCTAATAAATCATAAAGTAACAGTAACATTCATGAATTTAGAAAAATCAGCAGCTAATAATAATTCATAAAAAATCAAAAATTCTGTATGAGGTTTCATTATACATTAATAGAACTTAAAGTATGATTTTCTTCCCATTTGGACACAGAGCTATTGTTGTGACATTGGTGTTTCATTCAATAATATAAACATAATTATAGCACAAATAATTACATGTCTGTGTATAAGTTCTGTGTCAGAGGAAATAAATAATTGAGCATTTTGAGGATACTTAAATATTATATATACAATTTGTGCATCACTCTTAGAATGTTTATCTACAAGGTAATGCCACATAGTACATTCAATTGTGTCTAAGAGTCTCAAGCCCTTTTCTGTTCTTGATAGTACTAACAACTATGGTGAACCTCAGGAAGAAGACCTTATCTAGTGGCAGCAGAATTTCTTAATATAACATTTAAGATAGACCATTTATTTCATACATCCTAAAAATCCTACACAGTGGGTGTATTATTGATTATGTTGCAAGAAAATAAAGAAGAAAGAAAAGAATGTTTAGGAAAAGATGAGAGGGGACACAATGGTGAAAGCGAACATCTTTCAAAATATATTGCTTTCAGTCATGCTGGCTGTCTCCCCGCAGATCTGCTCCAGACTTTAACTAGAAACTACAAAGACCCGGACACTAATGTTCCAGGGCTCTGCCCTATCCTAAAGTTCCAGGGCCCTGCCCTATCCCATTCACTTCTTCACACCTCTGACCACAGTCTCTCTTCCTGCAGCTTATGATGCATGTGAAATGATTAAGGCAAAAGTGGTTTGGTTTTAAAAGTTGCTCTCTGGGTCAGGATGTAGGTGGTGAATAATCTCAACAAATTTGAACCTACTCACCCCACCCTCATGACATTAGCGCCATTCATCCACGCACAGAGGTTGCTGGACCCAAGCTCATGTCTACTATCCGGTCCACTCCCGGATGTGTCCTGTCATAAATAGACAAGGCTGAAATTGCTGGCACTGGAGAGAAATTTAATACTAGATTCTGCCTTGATGGAAAAAATGTAAATTGGAATACTGAGGAAGAGGACCATTTATTTCTTGGAAATCTGAGTTACAAAGCTCATAATCGGAACAGCAGTGTTTCTGAGTCCTCCTGACATTGAACGAAATGTTTCAAAACATTTGTTCTGTGTGAGACACATAACGTGCCTCAAAAGGCTCATGTGCTCCAGGGTGAGCCTTCTGGGTGACTGGGCTCTGGGCCCTACACTCACCAGTGGATTGGTTATTGATGAACTCATATCTTTATGCACTGGTTGTCGTCTAATCAGAAGACACGGGTCCCTGGAGGTTATGGCCTAGGCAGACATATTCTTGTCCCTGGCCCTCTCTTCTTGTGTTTGCTCCCTGTCATGGCTGAGCCGCTTTTCCTAATTGCGCCCTTTGAATACACTGCTTCTGTGAAGGAGCCTAAAAAGTATGAGCTAAACACTCTGACACCAAAAGTCAAAACGACCTCTCTCCTTAAAGTTGCATGTGTCTAGTGTTTTGTCTGAGCAATAAGCAAATGTCTAATGTACTCTCTTATGATGAGAAAATAGAAACGTAGGGGCTGGTGAGATAGCTCAGTGGACTAACACACCTGCTTAGGCAAGCTTAGGGAAACGCAGGAACTGTGGTTCGATCCCCACACCATATGCCACACCAGCCCTGCCCCCAGGGCTGGCTGAGCCGCCCACAGAGTCCTGGAGTGGTGGCACATGCCTGTAATTCCAGCACTGGGGAAGCTGAAAAGAGGAGGATCACTACAAGTCCTAGCTGTGTAGTGAGCTCCTGTACCAATTAAATACATTAAAAGAAAAAAAAAAATGGAAGTGAGGTTCAAGGACTATCACAAGGAAGATGTTCTGAAGTTACGGTCATAGCACCGATGTAGTATCAGAGAAGACACAGTTTCAAATACCATCAATTATTCAGTAAATTTGTAATTAACTGCCTTTTTCATAGTTAACTTTACTGGCACAACTTTAGATAGGCATAATGATTACGTTCTTTGCATATAATTTGTGCCTGTCCATGATGCTTTAGGTCCTCTTTTTAGCCCACTCTTCTCTCTTCAACCTCTGTTGTCCTCCTCATTTGCAAAGCTTTATTTTCATTTTAGCCATTGTTTTCTCTTTTGCTTCTTTGCCCTTCTAACCTCCATCCAAATTTGTCATTGCCTTTGAACAATTTTGTCCTGTTTCAACATAGGTATTATATATTTTGGTTCTCATTTACACTTTCAGTTTCTCAAACCAGAGAGACAAATGTGATATCTACACAAATGTGTTAAATATTTTCATTTAAGAGTAGGGTTTCAAGGTCCACGCATTGGCTCAGCCAGCTCAGCAGATTAAAGTGCCTGCTTTGGCAAACGCAGGGGCTGGGAGTTCAACCCCAGGGCCTGCCGTGTTGGCCCCACCCCCGGGGTGCACTGAGACAGCGATTGAGACTGGACAAGGTGGTGTGTGCCTGTAATCCCAGCACTTGGGACACTGTAAGCAGGAGGATCACTATGAGTCTGATCTATGCAGTGAGACCCTGTAACCCTGTCCTAAAAATACACACACACACACACACACACACACACACACACACACATAAATCCATGCATTTACCTACAAATGTCTCACGTCTCTCCTTCTGTATGGCTAAGTAGTACTCCATTGAATAGAAGAACCACACCTATTTTATCCATTGACAGTTGATAGGTATTTGAGTTATTTCCAGATTTCATCTATTACAAACTGCTGCTGTACACATGGGGACACATCTATCCCTGTGGTATGGTGCTTTTTAAATTTCCAGAGGGAGGTGCCAACAAGGAGAACTTCTGGGTCGGATAGAACCTCCATTCCTTGTTTTTTGGAGGAACACTCACCCTGATTTCTAAAGAGGTTGTTCCAATCTGCACTCCCACCGAGAGTGGAGAAGTGTTCCTTTCACTCTCAGCCCTGCCAGCATTTGTTATTGGTTAATATGTTGATAATTACTTTTTCTGGAGTAAGATACAATCTTGGCATTTTTAATGTACATTTATTGAATGACCAGTGATGTTGAATAGTTCTCTATGTATTTGACATCTGCACTTCTTCTGAGAAGCGTATATTTCTTTCAGATGACTATTTTTGGATTGGGTCTTTAAATACGGGGGGGGGTCTTATTTCTTTTCTATTCTTTCTATGTTCTAAATTTTAGTCTGTTGTCTAAAAAACAACTGGCTAAGATTTTTTTCCCAGTCTGTAGGTTAGCTTTCCACTCTGTTGGTGATTTCTTGTGCTCGAATCCAGGTCCTTGCGCTTGCCTAAGCAGGTGCTTAGTCCCCTGTGCTATCTTGCCAACCCTGATAGAGTCTTTCTGTTTTAATATTTAGACATTTGGTTAACTTTGATTTTAATTTAGTGCATAGGGATATACATGGCTATTTTTAGTTTTTGGCAAGTGGAAAAGCCAGTTTTCCTAGCACGATTTATTAAAAACTCTTTTTTTCCTGTAAACAATATTAGCCCTTTTGTCAAAATAAGTTGGCTTAGTGTGTTTGAAGTTGTTTCTGCCTTTTATAATCAATTCTACTGATCTTCAGGTCTATTATGCACTATTTATAGCACAGCAGCTCTGGATTACAATCTTAAACCTAGGATTGTGGTGGAACCTTGCATTTTCCAGTATTGTTTTTGCTATTGTAGGTGAATATTGATTCCAAATGAATTTTAGGCACGTTCTCTGAAGTATGCTAATGTATTTAGATAGGGATTGCATTAGGTCTTTAAAACAATTCTGAGGGTGTGTCTATTTTGTCTAGGTTGGATCTTTCTACCATGAGCAATGGATACATTAGCATTTTCTGGTATCCTCTTGGATCTTCTTCTACATAGTACTGTAGTTTTCAATGTATAGTTCTTTTACTTTGTTAGATTGTTTCCTAAGTACTTCACTATTTTCAATGCTATTGTGAAAGATAGTTTAACTTCTCCCTTTCTTATCTTTATTCCCTTTTGTTTAATCTTGTATAATTGCTCTTGATAATGTTTCCAGAACTATATTGAATAGGAGCTATGCTAGTGGATAGCCTTGTCTTGTCACCTAATTTAAAGAGAAAGCTTTCAGTTTTTTAGCATTTAGTATAATGTTCTGTGCTGATTTGTCATAGATGGCTTTGATCACATTGAGATAAAGATCCATCTATTCCAATTTTATGTATTTCTCCATCATTACTAAGTATTGGACTTTTCAAATGCTTTTCCTACATCTATTCTTTGGTTCTGTCAATATGGTATATTACACTGACTGATTTGTGTATGTTGAACCATCTCCAGGATTAATCCTACTTTGTCATAGTGTATATTTTTGGTGATTTACTGCGTTCTGTTTGCATTTGTCTTTTTGAGGATTTTTGTATCTATGTTTATTAGAGAAATTGGCTTGTAGTTCTCTTTTTGGTTGGGACCCACTCTGTTTTTAGAATCAGAGTAATTATTGTTTCAGGTAATAATATTTGGAGTATTGTTTTCCTTTCAATGTCATTAAAGAGCTTGGCAAGTAGTGACATTAAACTTGTAAAATTCATTGTAGAATTCATTCATCAATGAATCTACAGAATCTCAGATGTTCTTTGTTGGTGATTTTTTATTGTATTTTCAATGCACTGACTGATGTTGGATTATTTAGAATATTTATATCTTTTTGATTCAGCTTTGGATATACATATACATCTCTCTCTCTCTTTCTCTCTCTAAATAGAGAGGAAATGAATATTTCCTCTGTGTTTTCTATCTTTTTTAAAACTTCTCAAGTAGGTATTCAAGATCTTTGAGATTTCTGCAGGATTGCGATCTCACCATTTTCATTCTGAATTTCATGAATTTGAGTCATTTCCTCATTTTGACAAGGTTGGCTAAAGGTCTGTCAATATTTAATCTTTTAAAGAACCAACTCTATTTATTTTTTATATTTCTTTAGTTTCAATTCCATTAATTCCTGCTCTGATTTTTATAATTTCCTCCGTTATATGATGTTTGGGCTTGATTTGTTCTTGTTTTTCTAGTTTAAGGTTCAAGATTAGTTTAGTTTTTTTTCTTTGAGCTCAGTGCTATTTTACTGATATGAATTGATCATTATTAATTTACTTCTTAGGACTACTTTCATTCCATCCCACAACTTTTGATATGTTGTACCATACATCATTTAAATGTAGATATTGTTTATTTCTTTTTCTTTAGTTTCATATGTGACCCATTGGTTGTTTGGTAGGGTGCTACACAATTTCAAGGTGTTTATGAAGTTTTCATGATTTCTCTTGCCATCAATTTCCAATTTCATTGCAATATGTTCCAGTATTAGGCATAGGAAAATTTCAGTTCTCTTACACTTATTTAAGCACTGGCTAATAGTTTGCCTATTTTTGAGGATATCCCCTGTGCTGCTTGAAAGAATGTTTATTTTGATGTTTTGAGGTCATGTACTCTATAGACAACTACTAAGTCCATTTGTTCACAAGTTTTTTTCAGTTCTGATATTTTTTGTAGATATTTTTTGGCTGGTTGATCTATCCATTTATGATAATGGGATATTAAGGTCACCCATTACAAATTTGTTGCTGCTTATTGAATTTTCTATGCCT
>NDGN011446631.1:0-22313 GCA_002564285.1 Tympanoctomys barrerae
GGGCCAGGGGGCCTAGGCCAGACTCCAAATGTAGAGGAGAGGGACCTGTGCTGTGCCGATGTGGCCATCACCTGGGCCCAGGTCACTCAGTGGAGTGGGCCAGGAAAAGGAGATCTGGGTCACAGCTTGCCCTCTGGGCGCAGGCTGGGCCCTGGTGACACTCACAGCACAGGGAAGGTGTGCCTCTAATTCTCCAGACAGGAAAACTAGACGCGGGCACAAATAAAAGTTTAAAATAAACCTCTCCTTTGAAGTACCGCTGTCTGAAAGCCAGGAATGTGTCAATCAGAAACGGACAAAAGCACTTGCCAGCATGACAAAAGGTGAGCCAAGGAGAGCCAAGGAAGGCACCAGCACCAGCTCCTAATCTTGCTGTGTGGCTCTGTCAGTCACCTCTTATCCCTGACCTTGTGTCTCCCTTAAAACGTGGCTGGCCTCCAAGGTCATCCCAGTTCTGACATTCTGTGAGCTGGCAACCTCCAAATGCACAGGGCTGGCTGAGGAGGGAGTGGAGAGACAAAAGCACTTCCGCTTCCGCTTCCCTGAGCTCTGAGGCACTGTGCGGGGAGAGCAGGGTGAAACTGGCTTCAGCGGCCAGAACAACACTGGATGTGTTGTCAGCCCTGGGCTCCAGTCAGGTGTATGTCCCTGTGCGCGTGGCTCTCCACCCCTCTGTGCCCCTCCACTTTCACTGCCTTACTTGAGGAGTGACTGGCGGAGAGGACTAGGTGAGATCAAGGATGCACGTGTCCTCTTAACTGCGACCACAAAATACAGTGGAATCTCGTGGCACCACGAGCACCTCAGATTTCTCGCACTCTGGAGTCTGCCCTGCCCTTGGCCCACGTCTCCATGCAAATGCTGTCGCTGTGTGGGTGGTGGCTGGGCCAGGTGCAAGCTCACCAGCCAGCCCTGGCCTGGGGCCTTTGTGTGACAGGAGGGCTGCCTTCTGCCTCGACTTCAAGAGAAAGCACCTCCTACTGGAGCCCAATGTGCAGAGCATTTGGGGCCCGGCCGGCCTGGGACTCCTTGGGCTCCTGGGTCCATCAGCCTCAGGAAACTCAACAGTTCCCCAGGACAGAGCCACAGCCTGGTTCCAGCATGGCCTCAAACATCACCTCCATGGACTTTCTTGTCATGTCTTCGTTGTAGTATCCCCTCTGCCTCCAGGGCTCTACCCAGTCCCCCAGTGCCACGCCATGCTCTCTGGAAGCCTTCCCTGACCTCCAGCAGCTGTGCTACGCTCCCCCTCTGTCACATGCCTGGGCTCAGCAACCCACCCTGGTGTTCCGTTCATCTGGGTCTATGCCACACACAGCACATGGCCCTTGCAGACCTGTGGAGACAGGAGCAGGGCGCCACCCTTGCCCTCCAGCACCTGAGAAAGACCCTGTACGCCGTGGAAGGGTTGTGTGTGGATGGAACGTGCAGAGGAAGAAGAGCATCTGCACACCCCCTGGTCCGGAGTGAGCACGGAGGAAGCACTGTCGCCTCCCCTCCAGGCTGACTGAGCAGACGCTGGAGAGGAGAGGAGGTGGGAAAGGGCCGTGCTGCAGGGTGGGGGCTCACTCACCTGGGGGGATCTTGCAGACGGTGGCAGGGTGCCAGCCATAGCGCTGGTTACAGTTGGGAGACTGGACAAAAATAGCACTGTCGCTGAGGCACTCTGCAAAGACCTCCCCTCCGATGTAGTAGAGCCGCACGCCTCTCCCTAGAGACAGGTTAGAGTGGATCAGGGTACTAGCGCCCACACAGTGACCGGGACCACCCACAATGCACAGGAGGCAGAGCTGTAGCGGCTGCTCCCCGTGTCCCCAGGCAAGCAGGACCCAAAGCCTAAGCCTGAGAGCTAGACGAGGAACCCACGGGCAGCACTGGGTTCATGGAGGACAAGCCTACGATGACAAGAAAAAGGACAAGCCATGGCCACATTTCCAACCTGTGGCCTAGAAAGCAGGGTGGCAGCGCCTCCCTCATGGGCACTGTGAGACACAGCAGTGCCTGCCGCCACCCTTTGACCCATTCTCATCCCACCCCCAGATTTGGAGGTTCATTCCAAAAACCCCCAGGGCTCTCGGCACCAGGGATGGGGCGATGTGACCCCTCTGTGTGTTCTTCTAAAGTAGCTTGTAAGTTTCTATCATTTATTTTTCCTTCATCTCTTAAATCCACTCCAGATGGACAGGAATTATTTTTAAATAAGCTGTGCAGTTCCAACAGTTACGCAAACGCTCAGCTCAGCACTCAGCCAGGGGCTGTCCCCCCCATGTGCCCTGTGGGAGTCTTGCTCCTCCCACTCCTGGGGAGGAGGCTGAGGGCTGGACGCGGCAAGTCCAGAGGGTGGAGCTGATGAGGGGCTGTGTACCGCTCGTCCTCCCGTCTTCATCTCCCGTCTGCGACCGTCCCTCTCTCAGGGTGCCCATTTCTTCTCCTCATCCTTCAGAAGTTGGGACAGAAGGAGGGCAAGAGCAGGGAGAAGAGCCAGGCCAGGAAAGCCCCAGATTGCGACGAGCACACTGCCCTGAGCCCGTGGCCCCCCAGCCCCTTTTCTCAACTGCAGGCTCTGCTCTTCAAATGGACTCTCCTGAGAGTCCAGAACCAGCCAGCCAGAGCAGAGGTGCCCTCTAGTGCACGCCCCAGCCCCCCAGGTTGGCCCTGGAGCCCCCTAGCTGACCCTTGGGGTTCTACATTGATGCCTGAGAGTATGTGACCACAGCTGTGAAATAACTTGAGCAAACCAAGCACCCCCCAGCTCAGCTTCCTCTGCCCCAAACTAACACACTGGTCTTCTGCATGTCTGGCTTAGGCGTCGTAAGGTCAGGCCACTTTTGTCTACCTTTTCTACATGGTCTAGGAAAATCACCTAAGAAATTAAAGATCATTCTTCCAAGAATTACAACCTACTTGTCAACCTCTCTGAATTTTAAGGGTGTTTTTATTTTAAAAATCCTTGGGTCACCTTTCCCATAGACTACCCTTCCTGTTGCCATAAATGAGAGGTTTGGCTACCTGGCTCCAGATGTGGGACGCCTGCGCCCCTGGCACCCTGGTGGGAGTGACCGACCACCCTGAATGCTGCCCGTGAGGGACCAGAGAACCCTGGGGGCTGCGAAACGAGGCAGGGCACCCCGGGCCACACATTACCAATGTGCCTCCGCGTCAGCTCCACCGCCGCGTTCCTGTTCACGTTGGACAGCAGGCCTAGGCAGAAGCGCTCCGAGTTGGAGGGGTCTGTGAAGCCATCCACCGTCATGGACGGCTGTGAGGCGTGGAACGTCTCCCCGACGCGCTGGTTCAGCTCATAGTAGGAGATGGAACACCAGAAGGCCGGCTCGCAGTAGGTGACCGGCTGCAGGTCTGTGGAAACAGGGCGCTGGCAGTCGAGCCCAGGGACCCTTGGTGGGAGCCCTGCCCCACCTCCTAGAGGAGAGGCAGGACCCTCTGCCTCACACCTTCCCTTGCATAAATCTTGGAGGATGCCAGGGTATCTGCAGGGCACCTGTCCAGTCTCGCCTCTATGGTGAAAAACCTGAGTTCACGACTGGGAGCCTACCAGGGCCCTCCCCACCTGGCCCAGCACCCGAATTCAGGCCAACCTCATGGACAGTGCCATGGTGCCTGCCCACCACACACACAGACACACACAGTCACCCCTGGCCTCTTCCTGAAGAAATGGGTCATGCCAGCCTCTGTCCCCAAAGAGCTTTCAGCACAGGGCACCCCCAACCTGGGCGAGCTCAGCCCGTGGAACAACAGTTCCAGGGCCCGTACAACACAGAAGGCTCACAGCCAGCCATTCTCAAGGGGTGCCAGCTATACACCATGTCCCGTCACACCACACTTCCTAGCTACCAGCTGACGAAGCAAAACTGCCATCTTGTGAGGGCCTAAAGTAGAGGGGTTCCCAGCTTTCTACTTCCTGTGACTCCTTACCCCATTCTCCCCTCCAGCCACACAGGCTCATCTCACCCACTGCTGCTGCCGTTTGCCAGAGAATTGGGGTCCTGCTCAGTCTCCCATCTCCACCTCAGACCTCCAGCCAGGTCACTCATTCTGGCTCTTACACCTGTGTGGGGCTGCATGGCTGTCTAGGATGTGACACTGAGCTGTGGTGACTTTCCTGACTGTCCAGCCTGGGCCACCTCCCTGCTTATGCCTTTAGTACGGAGCTCTGAGAGGGCAGGAAAGGACAGCAGTGCCAAGTCTCAGCACAGGGGCCCTGGGAGGCCCGCTGAGGCTGAGGGAAGCTCGGATGCCATACTTCCTGTGGGGAAGGCCTGGGTATCCCCGAGCACAAGAAGACCCAAGTCTTCCTGAGTCCAGGCACAGACCCTCTCCAGGGTGAAGAGAGGCGAGGAGGAGCTGCAGACCAGGGTCACGCTGCAGGTCCCAACCTGGAAGTGCTAACTGCAGACCAGACCGTAGATGTGGGGGTGCAGGGAGAGGGAGTCCAGTGGAACAGGATCGTTAACAGTATCCCTGACCTCCACCCCCAGGAGCCAGGGTCATATACCTACTTCCCCTCCCAAGTGGGGACAATAAGACATGCTACCACACAGCACCAGCTGTCTTCCAGGGGATAAAACCGCCCATGGCTGAGAACCGCTGCCTGGGGACGGCAGCACGGTTGCCTCCGAGCTGCAGCTTCTCTGTGACTTCGGCTTGGGCGCAGGGCCCTCCTCCTCCTGGCACTGCCATGGTGCCCGAGTGTACAGTGCGGGTCACACACCAAGCACACAGCACCCTGTCGGCAATCCTTCGACCGCTGCCTCTAGTGGGGCAGTGTGTCCTTGCTCCTCCCCTCTCCTCCTGGGAGCAGCAGAAAGCAGGGCACTGGCTGCTTGGGAATGGGGCAGGAGCAGCTGGGGCCTGTGCCCTGGCTCCTGAGGTTGGGCTGAGCCACGTCAGCTGCTTCCGGCTCTGGCTCTGCTAGGGCTCCCACATTCCAGGGAGATAAGCTATATTCAAAACTGGCCACTAAAATGTGAGCTATGCGGCTTGAGAAACTTCAAAAAAAAATCCAGGAGCAACCCAGGCATTCAAAGTGGTCAGGCACCCGGTCAGGGCTGGAGCTGCCACTGCCCCGCCACAGCCTCTGTGGGCCGTGTGCGTGGGGATCTTCAAGACATGACCTCCTCTGTGGCCTTGGTTTCCTAGTGTGCCCAGGACTTGTGTACTGCAGGCCCCTTGTGTACTGCCTGCATGGCGTGGCTGGAGAGGCAGCTCTGGCTAGTTGGGGCGACATGGGCTCATTCAGCGATGTACAGAACAACACACAGTTCTCACCCCAAAGTCACAGCCCTGTCCAGAATCCCTGGGGCTTCGTCTAGGCAGGAGAGCCAGCGGGGCTCCTGTGCATGCGACACACACCAGTCACAACTGGCAGGGCTGACAGGCTACCCACTGTGGAAACAGGACGCTGCCACCAGGCTCTGGGACAGTGGGGGCTGCAAGTTCTGCTCCGAGAAGCCCCCCTGCCCTGGGCAAAGCCTGAGCTCTTCTGAACACCCCCTGAAGCTCAGACAACGCCTGACACACAGCATGAAGATGCCTGTTTAGGGGGTTCAGTGGAGGTCAGACCAGTAGACGAGTGTGAGGCCTGCTGCTTCCCGGCATGCTGCAGGGCCTGCTCCCCAGTGTGGGAAGCCAGCGCGGCAACCCCACCAGGTGCTTGCTCCGTTCTGCCCAGTGACAGGCAGCCCTGCCTTCCACCACCTGGCCTCCCACAGCTCCTGGTGGTGGGTTCCCGGAGGCACTTGTGCCAGAGGAGTTGCAGGCCAAACGTATGGTTCACCATCCCTGGGCTCTAACTTCAATGACACTTTTTTTGAAAGACCATGTATGTGCTTTCATTTGTTTCCCATCAAAAGCCTCATCTACATCATGGTGAGTAGGAGACAAAAAGTCAGGAACCATGAGGTTACAGCTACTGAAAAGAGCACTCTGCTTGGCTCTGAGCTTCCTAGCACACAAAGCAAAAAGGGAACATCATGTGCAACGTGACGCTAATGTGTGAGCACACAATCCTTGCCGGGGCTACATCAGAAACGTAAGATTTCGTCCTCAGTGGCAGGCAGTGAGCATCGAGGCCTGGCCCACCACCCCTCCACTCCCAGGCTGCCGAGTAGAGCTACTCGCTTCCCAGAACAGAGGTGCCAGAGACTGCGAACCTCCGGCCCCCACCCCGCCCCCACCCCCTGCGCGGCGTTGGCCAGACTTGCCGAGTAGCAGGGGCTCTTCGTTCTCGGCTGGCCCCACACCCGCCCGGCACATTGGCTGACTTTAGTTACAAGCCCTGTTCCAAACTGGCATGGACTTTGTGTTTTATTTAAGGAAAAGAAAACAGAACGAGACCCAGAAGGCAACACTTGGATGATGGGATGCCTATTAAAAACATGTGCAAAAGACTCAAGTCCGGTAAAGGAAAAGGCGGGGAGATGGGAGGGAAAAGTGACTTTCTGCTCCCCGCCCCCACCAGCCCTTGGGCCCTCTGCCTAGACTGCCCCCCCACATCTGCAGGGACTCCACCCATAGGCCAGCCTGTGTGACCCCACACAAGCCTGCCTCCCCACTCTGGGCACAGCTCAGCCCCTGTGGCCCCAGGGCACTGACCCCAGCCCATCTCAGGAGTCCCTCATAAACAGGCTGTGCAGAGAAAGAAACTTTTTAGCCTACAATCAGCTTACACCACCAAGGACAGCAGGAAAGTCAAGCTGTCGGGAGAGTAAGGAGGCAGCTAGCAGAGGATGTGTCACCAGCCTGGGGCTTCTCAAGATTTCTGAAGCCTGGAGCCAGAAGTGGCCTTAGAAAAGCACTTGTGTGGCAGCACCGAGACACCTGGCACTAAGCCACCTGCGACTGGGACCCCGGTGGCCTTCTACCTCCTGGCTGCCTGGACACTGCAGTGTCACCCTCCTGACACAGAGGCAGGCTTCTTCTGCCCAAGGTGTTCTGGGAACCCAGCCCCCTAAACGACAGCTCAGGTATCGCCAGGCACTACCTGGGACCTCCATGGCCTCAACAGGACTGATCCTGAATGTCCCTTGTAAAGCCAGAGACACTTACCCCACAGGGCCCTGTGAGTTACCCCTCTCCTCTTCCACCTGCCTTGCCCTCCCCACGCCCCCACCTGGAGTGAGGAGGAAGTGCCAGGAGAAAGCAGATGTCCCCCACCGTGGTCCTCTTGGTTACGCTATCTTCATCATCATTTCTTTAAAAGACATAAGTAAGGTGGGATGTTCCTGCCTTCCAGGCAGAGCTCACCACGTGCCTGGTTTCATCTTGCGGATTGGGCACAGTGGCCACCAGGAAGTAGCACCGAGGCAGCTGCCTGCTGCTCTCCTGTCCTCACTTGTTTTGCCCTTTTGCCCCATTGCTGCCTGCAAACGCCCCTGCAAAGGCTGCCTTTGAGCTCCTCCTGCCAGCCTCCAGGACTCCTCCCACGCCTCTGTGTTGCCACTGTCCTTCGGGGTGGCCCTACCCCCTTATCAGCCTCATTCTCAACCCCCAGCCTGAGGGCCCCGAGCCCTGGCACTGACTTCTGGAGCAGGGTCTCCTCTGTACTGGACTCTTCTACCGTCAACACTGCAGCCGCAGCTGGGGTGTCCCCAGCAGTGGCCCATTTGCCATGGGATGCTGAACCAACAGACCTCCTGACACTTGGTCATAACGCCCTCCTCTCAAGAGCCCACTGCAAGAAGGGCTGTCACCAGCAGTGGTTTCCAGCTCAGCCCTTTGGGGCCTGGCTGCTTCCCCAGCTCTGTGGCCAGCTGGAGACACAGCTGAGCATGGCTGCATTCTGCCGTGGTCACTGGGCCTGTCCCCCTCCTGCTCGGTCGGCCATCTTCAGCATGACCACCGTCTGGGTAGGTCTAGGTGGGTCGCAGAGGCATGACCTTGGGAACCTTCTCTGCCCCTCCCAGCTTCCTCTGCTGCTTCCTGGCTGCCATGAACCTTCCCACCAGGACGTCCCTGCCTTGGAGCCAGTGACCATGGACTGGACCCCCGACACTGAGAGCCACATGGGTGGTAGACACTGTGCCGCAGCAGCAGCAGCTGCCAAAGGGGGTCCTTGGCTTTCCTGCAGTAATTTCCCCGAGAATCTACACCCCATGCAGTGGTCAGATTAATAAACATGACGCTGCCATCAGGCAAGCCCGCCCAACCCACTACCAACTTTCTTCTGGAGGCCACA
Source organism: Tympanoctomys barrerae (assembly GCA_002564285.1). Classification (NCBI taxonomy): domain Eukaryota; kingdom Metazoa; phylum Chordata; class Mammalia; order Rodentia; family Octodontidae; genus Tympanoctomys; species Tympanoctomys barrerae. The sequence continues at coordinate 8,195 of NDGN011446631.1, forward strand.
GGGACATGATGGCGCTGGACTCTTCTCAGCCCCCAACGGTCCCTTCGGCATCATTCCGTCCTGAAATGCCACCAACCCTCTACCTGTACGGCCCCTCCTGCCACCTCTGGTCTTTCGAGCCAGGCAGGTGGAGACAGCTGGTCTTCCTGGCCCCAGTCGAGATGCCCTGTGTGATAAGGCACAGACTACGATGGAGGACACTTGAATTTAAAGCCCACTTATCCATTTACTAGGCGTGTGGTCTGGGATAAATGTTTGGCTTCCTACTCTATGAAATACAAATGGCAGGACTTCCCCTCACAGAGTTGGCCCGAGATTCAGGCTCAGGAAACCTCCGAAGAACACTAAACGTCAAGTTCTCAGGAAGCACCCACCATGGCCAGTCCTCAGGAGGCACCCGCCACCCTCCTCGCCCGCCCCCAGCTTGAGGGTTCCCAGGTGGGGGCTCTGAACGGGGAAAGGAGGTTCAAGACTCACTCAACAAGTGCTCATCTGAGTCCCGGTGCTGACTCCTGGGCTGACTTACCCGACTTCCTGGCAGAGTTATCCCCAGACCAGCCAAGGGGCACCCACTCTCCACAGGGCTGGCTCAGCGACCCATGCCCCTGCCCTTGTAAGAAATGACCTCAGAATTCTCACAGATAAGCAGAAGGGAGGGGACTCGATGCTATGAGGCAAAGCTCAAGACTCAGCCCATCACCCTGGACCCCAAGATCTGAACAATGAGTCCCAGATGGGGACCAGCGAGACAACTTGCAGGCTGGGCCACAGAGTCAGGGAGAGTCTGCCCCAGGTCTGTTGACTAAACCTGCTCCCGTGGCCCCTGGCGAGTATGGCTCAGAAAACAGATCCACAGCAACTTCACATCCCGAGTCACGGCAGCGTCTAGCTTCTTCCCTCTGCAGAGCCCCACACTCACAGTGAAATGGCCACACCACAAGGTCACAGCAGGCCTCCAATGTCGCCTTCTCACTTGGAGCCAGTGACCACAGACTGGACCCCGTGACACTTGAGAGCCAGTTAAAATCCACCCACTCTGGGCAGCCTGTCAAGGATGTTCAAGCACCTGCAGGTGCTAAGCTTTACCTGACATTGTCGTCTTAAAACCAAGGTTCACAGAGCCAGTCCGAGCCATACAGAGCCACCACGCCTGAACTCACACCCAGTGCTGCCGAGCCACCATGTCCACTCCAGCAGGAGAGCCCCAAACAAAACTAAACAGACATTTTCTAAAAAAAAATTTCCCATCAGTAAGGATACAAAGATTTCACACATCTGGAGAGCCTCAGCAGGCCCCAACTGGGAGTCACGAGGACATTACAAAGCTGGTCCCAAGCTGCAAACTGATGATCCCAGGTGAGCGGAGCCACCCTCAAGATCCTGAGCCAGAGTCAGACAAGCAAGGGGCACAGCAGAGCCAGGGGCCGGCCGTGGCAGACCATTGTGGCAACTCAAGATAAGCAGGGGGCGAACTATGGAAACACCTATGAAATGAGAGAAGGGAAAAGCAGATACATAGGGTGGTCCTGACGATAAAGACGCTTGTGTTGGTGGGATTACAGGCACCATGGCCTTTCCCCAACTGCCTCTGTTGCTGCTTTATTAAAAGTTAAATTATCCTGAGATGAAATATGCAAATCCCAAGTCCATGTGTCTGGAGCCCACCTGTGTGTGGGGGGCAGGAGTCCAGCTGCCGGCAGACCTGCACCAAACCACACATACGTGCTTGGCTGACCACGGAGCTGGGTCTCCAGGGCCAGAGGTCTGGGAATTTTCATTCACTCACAGCTGACACCACCCAGGGGAAACACTAACCCAGCACACAGCCGCCTTTCCTGTCACCATGACGTTCCAGTTTCTCTGCTCTGGGGTGACCCCAGAATTGCTGAAACCAGAGACCCGATGGGGCTGTGCTGGCCACTGGGACAGCAGGGTGGAGGGCAGTGAGCCTCACTGATGGGGCCCCTGTCCCAGTCTCCACCAGCTGGAAAGGTTCTAGTCTTTGGACAGATACTTACCTAAGTTATTGTGTGCTGGGGACATCGGATTTGGGGAGAGGTTCGGAGAACCTGCAAGGAGACACAGCAGTGAGGTTTCAAGAAGGGACGGCTCATCACAGCAGGACAGAGCCCAAGACAGAGCTCCCAAGTTGCAGGAGACGGCCTGACCTCATGCCCTGACTCCCGTGTGTGTTTCCTGCACCCCAGTTTCTCCATGTGTGGAATGGAGAATGGAGGTAGCAACGGAACAGTCTCAAAGGTCTCCCTCCCCGATGGGATTGGATCCTGAACAAGGCTGAAGCACAGGGCTGGGTGCCCAGCGAGCGAGGCTGTGTGGCACCTTTCTCTGAACTTACACCATCAACATGTCCCGTTAGCTGCACCCCGGAAGAATGAGAGGAGCAGGGAAGGGCCTCTTGCTGCGGTACACAGCCCAGGGCAGCTGCATGCTGCCCCACCCCCAACACCTTACCTGTCACCCCTCCCTCCATCCATGGGATGCTGCTGCTCAGGGACCTTGAAGTACCCATCTCCAGAAACTCAAACCCAGCCTGGAAACCCTGTAACTCAGCTACCAGACCCGTGCTTCGTGCAGACAGGACGGCGAATGTGGGAAAGAGTCCAGTGCTAGCTGATGTATACTGTGAGGTTCTCTCCACCAGAAGGAGAAAGGGCACAGCATCAGCCTTCCAAGAAAGCAGTGGCTGAAATCTGCTGTCCTGGAGGCCAGGCCTGCATCTGGCCTCAGGCACTGGGGTGCAGGGGATTAGCTGTTGCTACTGCTGCTGTGAGGATGGAGGAGGAGCCCCGGCTTGCTTCCTTCCTCCCCTCATGTCCTCTAGCCCACTGGGGAGGGCACAGAGGCTGGCCCTGCAGGCTCTCAGATGCCACCAGAATCAGCTGTGTGAGGGCCAAAGCCCTACAGCTTTTTCAGGCCTTCATTTTCCCTCAGTTAAAGTGGGAATAAGGAAAAAAAGAAAGTGGGAGTAAGGTAATCTACTCGGAGCTGTACAGATGAGGCGAGGACATGCGTGTGAAGCTGTTTACAGCACATTTATATAGTGCGCGCTCGAGAGACGTTCAGTCACGAAGGCCTGGAAGGCTGTGTGACTGTCTTGCTGATCTGAAAGGGCCTGTGAAGGGAGACACGGGGAACAAGGCGACCTCTGGCCTGAGCCACTTCACCCCAAGCCTGATGGGGCCCTGAGGAAGAATCAACAGGATACTGTTGCCCACCCCCATGAGGGCTGGCTGGGAGCCACATATCAGGTTTCCCCTTGAGATGGAACACTGAAGTTCAACACAGGGCCCTGAGACAGAGGAGGGGAAGGGATAGTGACAAGCCAGCAGAAAGGGGGGAGGGGAGGGGAGCAAGACCTTCCCTCTGGTCTGTGTTTACAATAGGTGCGCAGAGCCAGGCAGGGAGCAGAGAGCGGGGTGAAGAGAAGCCCCACAGCAAGAGAGACGCTGCCTGGCTGGCCCTGCCCCGTGCCAGCAGTGAACAGCTGCAAGCTTGGTGTGGTCGCTTGGCACGGAATACAGGAAGGTCCCCAGTGCACCGCAGCTGCATCCACGCTGCCAGCTGCTGGGGCAGGAGGCGGGAAGCAGTTGGAGGGGATGCGCTCCACCCAGGAGTGTCGCTGCACCTGTGCAAGATTTCAGCGGCCCTGTCCGCGTCGTGTACGTGAGCCTGCCTGCCTGTGCATCTTCTCTTCTTCCAGAATTGCAGTCTGTTCCAGGCTGTGCACGGGGCAGGTGGCTCCACAGCCCCACAGCCCTGTGTGCATGAGCATGCCCACTCTCACCAACCCCATCACCAGGATGGGATGTCCTCTCCGCTCCCTCCTCCTCACCCAGCCACCAAGCCCATTCATGTGACAGCCAAAGCTCTGTTCAAACTGCTACTGCTGTGGAGCCAATTTAGTCCCATAACAAATGACATGGGAAACATCTGCAGCATGGTGAGAGAGCACCAGGCCGGATCCCTCCTGGTAGAGGCACTCCGCTCACACTTGGCACCATATAAAGACAGCTGCTTCTTCGCTGTCCACTGGCCGGTGTTAAAGACCTGTCTCCATCCACACTCTCTGCAGCCCACCCTCCACGCCCTGCCACCAGCATCCCACCCAGCCCCACACCAGTCTTAGGCCTGCACTAGCTTCCCACAAACCATGGGCTCAATGCCAAGTGGTCTTCCTGCCATGCCGGATGCCCTGGATGACAGGTCCCGGGCACAGTGTGCCTATCCCTGGGCTCTGGCCACATAAGGCTCTCCTGCCCAGGCCGCCATGGCCCCCACATCTCTGCCCAGCAACCCTCTCTGCCTACCTCCCTGGTTTCTTAGACATCATCCATGTGTCACCAAGACTCAACTCAGGAAAAGCCTACACTGCAAGGTACAGCACCTCCCAACCTCAGGTTAAATGGCCTGCTCCGTGCCCCTGCCACCCCACGGTACCCTCCGACAGGGCGAGTGGGAGACAGCACGGTGACTGCAAGCTGTCTGCGACCAGCTGTGAGCCTGGCATGCTGCACAGCACGGTCACTCTGAACATTAGAGAGACTGGACAGGGTGAGAGGATGCAAGAGGCAGGGACAGAGGTGAGGGCCCAGCGCGCATGCTCACCCAACTGACCTGCGTCCATGCTGTGGTTCATCTGGTGGTCGCTGGTTTCTCCATCCTCGCTCAGGTAGCCAGGGGGTGGGGTCTCTGGGAAGCAGAAAATAGGTGGCCATGAGCAGGCCTGCGACGACTCCTACAACCCAAGTCCTGGGTTTCGGGCTCCTGCAACCCCTGGGGCGCCAGCTGCCTCCAAGTCCGAAGCACCTGTGCTGGGACGCACAGAGGCAGCTGCCGCAGGCCCAGCTCCCCTGCTCACCAGGAAGGCTCTGGACTCTGCCTTGCCCATTGCTGCCCTCCAAAGAGCAAGCCCGCCCTCTGCCCCGCTTCCCCACACAGACCCACCGCGGTCTGTCATTTGTCATCTCTAGGGAATGCGGCTTAGCTCCCCAGCGCTCATGCAATCCGAGGATGGCAGAGGCTGTGCCATCCGATTCTTGGAACCTCCTCCCCACCCCGTCTGGACTCGGCCCTCCACGGCCAGCCCTTGAACAGGAGTGGCAACTAACCCCATGGCTACCTGTAAGACCGGGACAGCCGGGCAGGGCGCTCGTAAAAGTTCTGCCCCCTGCCTTCCCACCACCACAGGGTCCAAGCACAGAGGCCACCCTAGCATGCAAGCCAGGCCAGGGCAAAAGCCACATCTGAACCAGAAGGCTCTGAAGAAAGCACTGGTCAGGCGTAGGCTGTAGGCCGAGGTGATGGCCTGAGGGTGTCGCAGCACCTCCCAGGACATCAGCTACAATGATTCACACTCGATTTGCATGTAAATGAGGGGTTTCTACAAACATTTGCACTGTTCTGCAGGGTGCCAGTGTCTCCTCCCAAGAGGGAAAACTCAAAGTGGCCTCAGCTCCCACCCAGGCTGCCATCGGTCCCATGTCAGAGGCCCAGGGTCCTGGCAGAGCCTGGCCAGTCAGGTCTCCCGGCTGAACTCCAGCCCCACTGGTATGAGGGTGAGGCCAAAGAGTTACGCAGTGCTGCTATTTCTGCTTCCAAAATAAATGACTGCACTGGGGCCGGGCGGAAGGGTCACGCTGCTCCTCCACGCCAAGCAAAGCATCATTAGCCAGTGGGGAGCTGAGGCCACAGGTCCCTTCCCAACGGGGACACGGGCTGGTTTGGGGCCCCAAGGCCAGTGCTGTGCAGAAGGACCCAGTACCTGGAATATTGCTCTGGGGCTCGATGCCAGCGGGGAAGTTAGTGTTCTCGGGGATGGAATGGGTGTAGTCCTCCAGCGGGGGGAACTCGGCCGGGATCTCTGTGTGGCGAGGCACCAACACAGGAGGTAGAACTGTCGGGTGAGAGAGGACAGAGCCGGCTCAGCATCGGGGCTGGGCTGGTGCCAAAGCCCTGGAGCCCCGCAGACCCTCCTGGGCGGTGTACCTGGTGTCTCCACCCTCTGGTAGTGGTAAGGGTTCACGCACACCTCGTCCTTCTTCATGTTGAAAGCAAACTCACACAGCTCCATGGCCCGCAGCTCGTGGTGGCTGTGCAGATCCGGCCATCGCCACAGGCGGCAGTAGATGACATGGGGGAGGCCCTTCCGATGGGACACCTGCAGGCGACCATCCAGGGACCTAGTGGGACAGGGAGGGCAGAGAGTCAGCAAAGTGGGTTTGACTGCTGGAAGCCCTGAAGGATCCGCTGGCTGGCATGGGCTCCTGCTTTGCTCCCAGCTGCAGAGGTCCTATGCCGAGCTAGGAGGCACCCCAGAAAAGCCAGTCAGGCCCACTGGAAGGCTGAGGCCCCCAACAGCCAGCAGAGCAGGCTGGCACCCTATGCCCCAGGCCCTGAACAGCAGGCAGCAACTCAGGAAGGGTATACACTCGAGTCATGATCTGCAAAGGTACTGCGTCACTCGTCTGGCTCTGCGTGGGCGGAGATCTAGAAAGGGTCTATGTGGTGAGACAGTGGGGGCCAGACATGGCTGGGGCGCAGGCAACAGTCTCTGCAAGGATCTGGGGGCCACAAGAAGGGAGCCCGTCTTTCTTTTAGAAGCAGTTAAGGAGGGAGCCTCTGAGATGCTTCAGCACCGGGAATGTAAGCGTCAGGCCTCGACCTCAAGTTGATTCTGGCTGTGATGATTCTGGGGTGCAGCCCAGAGAGAGGGCTGCTCAGGAGTTAGGCAACCTAAGAGGCCCATCCAGATAGTGGAGCTGCCGAGGAGGTATCTGCAAGCTGGCCCTCTGTGTCCCCTTAGGACCAAGGACAACCATGACTCTGTTAAACAGAACCTGGGGGCTCTCTGCAAGTGAGGGGCTCCCAGACACAACCAGAAGCATCAACTAGGAAGAGAGAAAGAAGGGGCCACTCGGCACCCCCAAACCACTGTTCTGGGAGTGGGGAGGACAAGAAGGTCAGCGCTAGGGCGGGTCACAGGGATAGATGGGGAGCTGCTGACTCAGGGTATCTGCAAGGATGTAATTAGCTCCCTCCTGTGGTGCAGGGGACCAAGGAACCCCGACAGCTGAAAACAGTAATTATCAGGCAGAGCCAGAGAGGACAGTCTGGGTCTGGTCCCCAAGTACAGGAGAAATACTGGCAGATGTGAAGTCCTAAAGGCCTAGGGTCAAGATGTGGTTCACTTCTCCTCACTGCCAGAGCCTGGGCAAGGCATGAGGAATCTAGGACCTTCCACTGCTTGGTCTAGAAGTGGGGGACATTCGGCCCCTTCCCCCGGCCTCACAAAGCTTGGCGTCCCCTTGAAAGGCCTTTGCAAAGCGCCAACCATTGAAGACCATTGCCTACTCTCTGTCATCGCAGCCACCTGGGCCGACAAATGAGCCCCGGCAGAGCAGGCAAGAGAGTGGGAAGTGGTACACTGGACGAGTCAGACAGCTGCTGTCAGCTGCGAAGCCACCAGGTGCCCACAGATTAGGGAAGTGGCTGCATCTGCTCTTCAGGTTTTGACCAAAGCCCCAGCCAGTACTCAGTAGGAAGCTAAACCTCACAGAGGCCACAAACAGCCACATGCACGTGGGCAGCTTGGGGTCAACAAGATAATGACGTAATGGAGAAAGGGTCATCTTTCAATGATGTGCTAGAAAACCAAGTAGCCACACATAAGAAAAATGAACTTCAACTTACACCTAGACCCCCCCCAAAAAAAACCAAACAACGTGCTTCATAGGGTAAAGTTTAAAATGGTAAAACTTCTAAGAGAAGAGTCTAGAGAAAATTGTGGTGACTTGGGGCACTAAAAATACAATCTGGAAACAGAAGGTTGAGATACTGGTCATTAAAATCTAAGCTCCTGATCTTGGGTGGGCACTGTCAAAAAATAAAAAGGGGACAAGCTAAGAAGATGACATTTATAAAGCATGTATGTGGTAAAGGATCTCCAAAGACTCGATATTAAGAAAAGGATTCAATTTTAAAATAGCAGGTAATGATTTGAACAGATGCCACCCTAAAAATAAAAAGATGGCAAATACACATGAAAGCTATCACCAGTCTTCTGCAAAGGACAAATTAAAGCTACAGTGGGATTCCACACACAACCATGAGAATAGCTAAAACCAGCAGCAAGGCATGTTGGTGGCAAGGGTGTGGGGCACCTGGGACTGTCATCCGCTGCTGATGGGAATGACAATGGGCCAGTGACTCTACTTTGGAGGGTGGTTCCAGAGTTCCTTAGAATGGTCCTTGTCAAAAATTCAAATAATCACAGATGCTGGTAAGGCTGTGGGGGAAAATGCCCTTCGACACTGTCAGTGGGAACATAAGCTTATTACCACCATTGTGGCAATTAGGGTGGAGAGTCCTCAAAAGCACTCAAACGAGGAATCCCACTTGAGCCACCAATTCCTCTTCTAGGTAGCTTCCTGCAAGAGCTAAAGACAACACAGTACAGCGATCGGCGCACACCCACGTCCACAGCAACACAATGCACACTAGCTAAATCTTGAAAGCAGCCTCTATCTTCACCAACAGATGAGTGAATTAAGGAAATGGGGTAGTTATACACAATGGAGTAGCACTCTCACATAAAGAAATAACAGTTTGAGCCATTTATAGGAGGATGGATACGATGGATACACCTCGATATCGTAATGTTAAGTGGAACAAAGAAGACACACAAGCTTTAAACCACACATCGTTTCTCTTATATGAGCAGCCTACATTACAAATAAAGAGTAAAGTAAATATAATAGGAAGGAGTTAGGAAGTTAGCTTGGCGGTCTAAGCACCCGCCCGGCAAGCATGAACAACCGAGTTTGATCCCAGGTACTACTACACGCTGGCCACTAAGTCTGGGGGCGATAGTGCGCACCTATAATCCCAGCACTGGGGAGGCTGAGACAGGAGGATACTATGAGCCCAAGCTGCATAGCAAGTATACCTTAAATAAATAAAAAAGATTTAAAAAAAATAAATAAACCCAGTGCCAGCCAGATAGCTCAGTGGACTAAAACGCCTACTTAGGCAGGCACAGAGACCAAGGTTCAATACTGGGCACGCTGTGCTGGCCCCGCCCCCCCAGGGTGCACCGAGTCAGCCACTGAGCCTGGGCTGAAAAAGGAGGATCACTAGGAGTCTGATCTGTGTAGTGAGACCCTGCAGACCCTGTGCTAAATACATTTAAAAATAATAATAAAAAGAAATAAAATTTTAAAAAAAGAAACCCAAATTATAAACAAAGAGCAAAATACAGGTAACAAGAAGATGGGAGACAGGTCCTTCTCAAATGGGAAGGGAATACAGAAATGAGGAAGTGGATTTTTTAAAAAAGCAATTAGGCTGTGTTCTCTTTATGTACCAACTCCACAAAGGGAAGGTAAGCATTATATAATACAAACATGTGCTACTAAAAAAGAAAGTTAAAACAACCCACCACACAGTCCACTCATCCCATTTCCAATTCGAGGCACACATCTAGATACCTGCTTATGACCAGATAAACACTGCGTCAAACCCACACCAAGGCACTCCGCCTGCAAACCGCAAGAATGGACCACGGCTACACGTGACAGCGGGGTTGGATCCAAAACTACACCGAGCGCAGTCAGACCTAATCCTGTTCATGTGACATCACGGAGTACCGTAAAGTAAAAAGTGGGAACTAATTGCTGGTGACAGCAGTTGTGCGAGAAGCTGCAGGGGCCCGGGGTGAGCAAAGGCACAAGGAGACTTCGGGGAGCAGAGGTGGTTTGCTATCTTGGCTGCAATGGAGGTTTTACAGGGATAGGCATGTGCCAGAATTCATCAGATTATGTACTTTAAGTACGTGCATGTTATTTGTAAGCTGTTATAATCATTAAGAAAAAAAAGGTAAGGATTTCAGACTCGGATGAACCTGGGTGTAAATCCAGACCCCATGCTCGCTAGCTGAACCTCAGTGAGTCACTTCCGGCCTTTCCTCTTCTCACCTGAAGTGGAGGCTCCTTCACCAAGTGATGCTCCTGCAGGAAGTGCTCAGCACAAGGCACCGACTGTCGTGATGGCTGTACAACCACCACAGCCCCACCGGTACAGCAGGGTCTGGCACAGGAGGGCCGTGGTAGGTGCCCTGGGACACCGTCCCATTTCTGCTCTGGTGCTCTGAGGACCCGTGGGGGAGGGGCGTCAGAAACCAGGCCACAGGTCTGCTTTGACTGTCACAAGGCTTTGGTGCCTGGGACTTACACCATCCCCACCCCCACGCTGTAGGCTCAGGGGCTCATGGAGTGCCCTCACGGTGCCACCTCGCTGTGTCCTCAGACATCCAGGAGGCAGAGCTCAGTCCTAGGGTCACACAGGATCCCAATGACAGGGAGACGGATGGGGCATGCTGGCTCTCCAGCTCGCAAGCACATGACCGCCGCGCTGACTTGGCAGGCTTCTCTAGAAGGCATCTGGTCTGTGCCATAAAATTCCCGAACTCATGACAAGAAGGGCATCTCATTCATTACTTCTTCTGCGTCAGCGACTGCTGCTGGCTCACAGTCGGGGCTGCCTGGGGCCCAGTGCCCTGGTACTGTGCCTTCTTTTCCTTTCCGTTCCATTTAAAATACGCACCAATGCTTGCTAAAATAGTGCTGGAGCTGCTGCCGGGCTTACAGAGCTGGTGTGTCCGAAACACGCCTGCCCAGGCCTTCCAGGGCACTGGGCCCACTGAGTAAATCCAACAAACATGTCTTCATTCTGAGCTGATATTCCCATAAACGTACTTACTGCCAGTCAAGGGTCTGTCTCCGACCTACTCTCCTCTCTGCGTCAGCCTCCTCCCAGCCCCAGAGCGGCCGCCCTTGCACTGAGCGGAATCCCAGGAAGCTGCCCAGCTCCTCCTGACACATGGCTGAGACCTCTGCCCCCGCCCAGTGGCTTCCCGAGACCCCCAAATGGCTTTCTCCAGCTCTTTGACAGAAGGTTTTAATCTTTAAGTATATTTTTCCCTAGCCAAACAATTTCCTGTGGCAGGAAATTAGGTTTCCTCCCATTGGCTCCAAGTAGGACCTGTAAAGTGTCCCAAAATGGTTGTGGAAGCCACAGCCAAGGACACAATGGGGCCGTGCCAGGGTCCACTGCGATGGCGAGGCCTGCCAGGGTGCTCCCTAGAATGAGAGGCCATGGCTGGGACCCACCTCAGCCCAAAGTCTCTCCTGTCCTGGCGACCAGAGATCAGCCATGCATGGCCGTGGTTGGGGGCAACTCAGGGATGAAGGCGCAAGTTCCCAAAACACATCCGGTCTATTCTGACCAACTCTGGGCCAGGCACAGCTAAGACGTGATGATATAAACCCAGAACTGACTCCCTTGACCAGCGGAGCCCGAGCAGAGAACTGAGCACCACTGGGAGCTTCGCCCTCCCGCCCTGCAGCTCTGCCAACACCACAGGCAGTTCAGGCAGCTGTGGCCCTCGGCCTGCACAAGGACCTAAGCCCAGGAGGACGCAGGGGCAAGAGCAGGCATGAACAATCTCTAGTTGAGGCTGAGTCCTCGGCATAGTTGTTACACAACACTAGCTGAATAATACAGACTCCGCTAAACTGGTCATCATCGTTATCTCTGCATACTAATTGAGAAATAGGGATGAGAGGCTAACCCAACTTTCCTACAGCCCAGGGTCAATGTAAAGTGAAGCCAGCCCGTGTGACTCACAGCCCGTGAACCTCTGAACGGGACACGCCCCCATTCCTGACCTCGACTACATTACCAGACAAGACTGGGCCAGTTCAGAAGGATTAGTTTTTTTATTTATAGAGAACAACCTACCTGTCAGCTTTCGGCATCAACTTGCACAAAATGTGACCTTACCCCAAATACTCATCTCAAGTTGAAGCGGCCCAAGCAGCATGTTAAGCAGAAACCAAACCTCCAACATCCATTTCATTGCGAGTCACCCTGTATTCTTTCCACTTCTCCCTCCCTTAACATCTGCTATGCTTGGAAAGGTGATCTCCGAGCCTGGCTTTGCCAGTAAGTGCCACGAGTCCACACTCGCCATACACGTACACAACCAGCTGTGCCCAAGCTGCCCTCTGTCATACCCACCTCTCTGGCCCATCCCTGTCTCTGTCACTTCAAGTAGGCTTCTCTGCCATCTCTGGGTTCACTCAGCTACAATAAAGTCTTCTCCACTTTTCTGGAGTTTCACATTATGTATAGGTTTTCTTTTTACTTTCTGGTTCAGAGAAAAAAGCTGGGTTTGAGTGACTTGAGTGTGGGTTCGGTGCTCACTGCATAAACCTTCTAGGAAAGCAGAAAAACTTGGGGTGATTTAAAAGCTTCTTGCATCGGTCACTTTTGGCCTGTGAGCTCCTGGCATTCCCCGAGATCCCTCTTGACAATCTCAGAACCTGCCCACAGCCTGGCTAGTCCCAAGACAGCAGCTCCAGGGAGCAGCACCAGGAAATGCTGCCTGCTGGGAGGGGTGTGTGATGTGGGGGTTTACAATGTCCATTCCTGTGGGAAGCACAGGTAAACAAAACATCCTTTATTCCAGCCAGGAGTGAAGAGTTGAGTCCCCCAGCTGCAGGTGACAAACCATGGGGGACAAGTGTTCAGAGAACACAGTGACTGGGCCAGATGACACTGTGTGTGACACGCCACTGCACAGAGCTGTACTGCAGGCACCCAGGCAGCCCAGAGCTCCCAGTGCCCCCCATTTCCCCCTGGGTGAGGGAGCAGACCGAGAACCTGCCCGAGGTCGGGATGGACGGGCGCTACTTCTTTTTGTTGTTCTATGATACAACTTTCTGAGGTTGTAAATTCTATTAACATAAAGTTACCAAGAAAAAGTGGGGCGGGGGAGGAAAGAAAAGAGAAACTGGGGACAGAGAAGGGAGAGATTAGTGGTAAGGCACTTATCTAGCATGCAAAAAGAAAGAGAGAGTGCGACCGAGCCAGGCCAAACACTGCACATAGCAGTCGCTTTGAAAACTTTTTAAACTGTTATTTCAACCCTTTTCCAGCTTGACATTCTTCTCATTTGGTGTCACACAGAAAAAGCCATGGACAGCGGCTGAGGTCACACTGTGAGCTCTACCCTGGTGACCGCACACGCAGCCCAGCTCGAGTTTCCCAAGTGCTCTTTGCAGCCCTGCAAGTATATGCTGAGCATGTTTTTAATATTCCAACTCCACTCGGCCACAAAGAGCTGAAAACTGGATTTTGTAACCCTGGGCACCTCCTACAGCCATGAGTCCACCGAGGACAGTCCTGTTTCCATCTGAACCTGCAAGGGGATGGTGCCGAGAGCTCTGGCCTTGAGCGCTGCCAGTCTGGGGAAAACCAGACGCCACACCAGGCTAAGGCTACCTCACCGCCCTCCTGCCAGCAGCTGGCACCCCTTCCATTTTTCCCACTGTCTCCAGAGCAGCAGGCCAAGGACCTCAGCAAGTGCCCCAGACAAAAGGGGTGTCCTGAGTGGGAGTCCCACAGGTTTTAGGAGCTTCCTGGGGGGGGGGGACCCTTGGAGACAGGAGTCCCAGAACCCCTTGCAAGCATCCTCTGGCCATCCAGGCACCTCCCCTCCCAGGACAGCACCAGGAGGCTCACAAAGGGAGGCCTCGGGTCTGTGGAGGAAGTTTAGCCTGTGTCCCGTCACCTGTGCAGCACACAACACCCAGAACTTTTCTGTATCCAGTTCGAGTGACTGGAAACCTGGAGTTTCTCCACGTTGGCACAAGTGACACTGGGAGCAAGTCATTCATTCAGCAGAGGCTGGAGCATGTTCAGGTGCAGCCGGGGCCACCTCCTGCAGATGCCAGGTGCACCCCCACCCCCGCACAAACATGTCTCCAGCTTGTGCCTACAGTTCCCTGTGGGGGCAAATGTGCTGCCCCTACACCTCTTGAGAACCCCCAGGTTAAGGAAATGCCCCCCAGATGGGCCCAGGCAGAGAGAAAGGGAAATCACTGAGACCCCAGAGCAGGCGCTCAGCCAGCGCTTCTCATGTGTGACTACAGTGGGGACAGGGACTGAGCGGGAATGGGCCACATCACTTCCATCTCACAGAAGAAACCTTTGCAGTGTCGGACAGCTGGCCCAGAGCCACCCAGACAGGCAAAAAGCC
>NDGN011446642.1:0-15656 GCA_002564285.1 Tympanoctomys barrerae
TCTAAGTGCCTGCCTGGCAAGCACAAGGACCTGGGTTTGATCCCCAGTACCACATGCTGTGCCGGCCCTGAGCCATGCCCACCCCTGAAACCAGCATGGTAACACTCACCTGTAATCCCAGTGCTGGGGAGGCTGAGACAGGAGGATCACTATGAGTCCGAGCTATGTAGCGAGACCCTATACCAAATACATAAATAAATAATAAAAAGTTACAGTATTGTGACATGGATGAGGCTGCTGCCAGCCCGAAATGGCACACGTTTTACAATAAATGCTTTTAGGAGCAGAAGCATGCTCTAAATCAAAGATAAGTGTAGTTTGGCAAACACAGAGAATGAGTGATGATTTATTGTCATGATCAGGCATTCCATCCTGTGTGTAATTGCCCATGACAGACTCCTACATGTATGGCAACATCACGGATGTGCTGGTTCCAGGCCCTCACTAACACTTGAACGTCACCTTTGCGTCACAAAGTTACAAAGTCATCAGGTGACCAAAAATTTTCAGCTCCATCATCTCCTTATAGTCTAAGAATCATGACCTTTCCTTTATAGATATCCAGAAAATGTTAATGTGTAAAAAAGCTATGGATTTACTTGTTTTGGGCATAAGAGAGACTCAGTATCAGTGATTATAGAGCTCTAAAATATTCCAGAACAATCACTTTGTACTAATGATTGGAATATATATATATGAATTTTTTAAATGGTCTATTACTATAAACAACTGCATTTCAGAACTCTGACAAAACCCTGTTTGCATGGGAAATCCTACAAAGAATCAATAACTAAGATCTCATTTTATTGAAAAGAGTTGTACAGGAAAAGAAACCATCAGTACAGTGAAAAGACAATCCAGAGAGTGGGGAAAAATCTAACCAGTTATTCCTCAAAGAACTAATATCTAGAACATATAAAAAATGAAAAATATCAGACCTGGCAAATTTAAAGACCCAGTCCAAAAATGGCCATCTGAGATGAATACATACTTCTCAGATGAAGAAGTACAAATGGCAAATAAATACATGAAAAGATGTTCCACATCACTGGTCATTTGAGAGATGCAAATTAAAACAATGCTGAGATTTCACCTCACCCCAGAAGAATGGCTATTATCAAGAAATCAACCAATAACAAATGCTGGAGAGGCTGTGGGGAAAAAAAGGAACCCTTCTGCACTGTTGGTGGGAGTATAGACTGGCAAAACCATCCTGAAAATCAGTATGAAGATTCCTCAAAAAACTAGGACTAGAGGTCTGATTTGACCCAGGTATTCCCCTTTTGGCATCTTCCCAAAAGAATTAAAGGCATCATCCCACACTGATGTGGGATTATAGCTGCGCAGTTTTTCATAGCTAAATCTTGGAAACGACCCAAATGCCCATCAACTGATAAATGGATAAAAATTATGGTTTTTTTAATACAATGTAGTACTACTCAGCCATAAAGAAGGATAAATATGAGATATTTCTAGGTAAATGTATGCACCTTGAGACCATACTCTTTTTTTTTTTTTTCTTTTTTTGTATTTAGTACAGAGTCTACAGGGTCCACAGGGGTCTCCTTCCGTAGATCCAACTCATAGTGATCCTCCTGTGTTCAGCTTTCCAGAAGCTGGGATTACAGGCCTGCACCACCATGCCCGGTCATCACAGAGCGCCCTGGGGGAAGGGCCGGCACCTCACGCCGGGAATCAAGTCCTGGCCACTGAGTTGAGACATATTCTTAAGTGAAATAAATCAGACATGTGTGTAAATATCACACCATCTCTCTGGTGTGAGAAACTGAAAATGCAAATAAGCACAAAGTTGTGTAATAGATATTATGAAATGAGAAGAAATTGTTCAAAAGGAAAGGGGAACTTGGGAGGGAGGAGGTGGAAAGGAAGGAAGGAAAAAGTGAGAAAAGAAAGATAAAATGGAAACAAAGCTTTATAACTAGAGAGGATGAGAGTGGTTGAAGGGAGGGGAGTAGGAGGAAAGGAATCGAGGTGCATTGTGTACAGACACAACTTTCCTGTGATGAATGTCATCATTGTGTGTATCTACATTGTACCAATAAACTTAATGAAAAAATATATATGACAAAACCCCGGGGTTATTTAAGAAATGTGCATTGAAACAGATCATATCTATTGAAACAAAAAACATTTTAGGTGGAGGATATAGCTCAGTGGCATAAGCGGCTGCTGCCAAGCACAAGGTTGAGAGTTTGATCCCCAGTACTGCAAAGAAAATAAATATGGGACCACTTTCCCCTGTGGCCTGTGATAGGCTGACTTGTAGAAGGATCATTATGCAGCTTTACATGAGTGTAGTGTGGAAACTTCAGTACTCTCTTATTAGAGACAAAACAAGTGCTGGGTCAGGTTTTGTGATGTTATGACTTGTGTCTAGGTGGTCCCAAAGCCTCATGCAGTCCTAGGTGGGCGATTCAAAGGTCGCTGGACTAGGGTGTGTGGTTCTTGGATTAGGGGTGTGATGCTGGGATTTCAGGTGCCCCAGTCTGGGTGTGGGGGCACCACCCACACGGCAGGTAGCCTGGATGGAACACAGAGGGCCCCAAGGAGCAGCCTGCTGCGTTCCTTCCCTGCCGCCTCCTGTCCGCCCTGCTGTACCATGGCCGGTTTCTCCCGTGATGCCTGTGCTGTGCGCCTTGCCTTTGAACCAGTCGGCTGTAACTGAAAGCTGTACAAACTACGAGGCGAGTAAAGCTTTCCTGCTTTGGCTTTCGGTGCCTGTATTCTGTCCCAGAAAGGAGAAAGGTAACAAGGCCATGTGACAGGTGGCTGCTTGTGCTCCTTAGGCTGTAGCTGCGGCCCCCTCTTAAAAACAATGTTAATAAAAGCGCGGCCGCGTCTGGCACCAGGTGCCTGCTATGCTGCAGAGCCCGAGTCTCCTACGTAGCCCCGCTGGTCTCCCCGTGTATGCTAAGAGGCTTCCAGCTTGGACAAGGGGCATCCACGGTGATCGAGGTCAGCCTTACATCTCGGATGTGTGCGTGGCTTTATCGAGCCAGGATGTAAACTGAGCATAAATTAATTTAGCAGCACCAGTTGGGCTTTGTCCAGGGCCAAGCTCCGTGCTGCTCGCGGCCCTGCGCTGTGGACTGCGCTGCGTTCAAGTGAGGCACCGGCTCCCCATCTGCCTTGGAGGGACACGTGGTCGGCGGCTCCGGGAGCTTGGCGGGGCTGTCACTCCGCGGGGCCCGGGATCAGCGGAGCCCTAGGAAGTCTCTCTGCTATGCAGAGCAGAATGAAGACCGGCAACAGCGGAGGTCCGGCGTTGTGGCGGGGGTCCGGGGACACACACCCCACGTCAGACACCTGGGGCCATCGGTCGGGAGAGAGGCGTCGCTAACCCCTCGTCCTGGGCCCTGCCTGTCCAGTGGCCCGGCTATGCGAGAACTAGGCTGCCTGGCCTCACGGCTGTGCGCGGAACCTCTGGGTCGCCGCTCCCCGGTCCCCGCCCCCCGGGCGCCGCATGCAAATCCGGCTCCAGGAAGTGGACGGGACCTCGCCGCCCAGGCCTCTCAGTCCGTCGGTCTGTCCGTGCGGCCGCGGCGCTGCAGCCCGCGTCGGCGAGGCAGCCGCTCCGCCCGGTCCGGTCCGATCCGGTCCGGCCCGGCCCGCCGCGAGCTCCGGCCGCCGTGGGGTTCCGCGCCGCCCCCCGAAACTTTCTCGGCGAACGGGTGAGTCCCGGGCGGCGGCTGGGCTGAGCTGGGCCGGGCCGGGGCGGGGGGCGGGGGGAGGTGGCGGGCTGGGCTCGGCCAGGGCTCCGGAGCCCGCAGGTGTCCGGCTGGGGGCGCAGGTGTGCTGGTGGGGTGGGCCGCGGGTGCTGGGCGTGTGGGGGTCGAGAGTGGGGAGTGGGGACGCAGGTGGCCGGGGTACGGGGGCAGGGGGAGTGGGGAGTCCTGGGGGTGGGGGCCGCGAACCCCTCCCACAGCCCCAGCTGCGCGCCGGCTCTCGGAGGCGCTGCCCGCTTGGCCAGCTTCCCCTTCGGCTGGACTGGGACCTCTAGCCCGAGGAGGAAGCGGGGTTATTTTAAGAACTCCGAGGTCGCCCTTCCTCTGCGTGGGGGCGGGGTGCGAGCGCGGTCCTCTCCCTGGTCCTCAAGGCTGCGCCCGCTGCTTGCTCCGTGCCAGGGTTGCTCTTTCCCGCTGCCCCGTGGACCTGTTTTGTATGGGTGCGTGTGAGCGCGTGTTCCCAAATCTATCTTTTTGTTGTTGGTACTGGAACTCGAACCCAGGGCCTCAACCTGCCAGGCCGGCGTTGAGCAGCATCCAGACCCCAGCCCCAGCCCATTCTGACCCCGGCCCCTCAGAGTCCGGGGCTGGGATCCAGGCCTCGCCCTGCCTCTGTCTCGGTCGTCCTGACACCCTGAGCCTGTGGACGTGGACACGGCGCCCCTCCTGTAGACCTCTACTGCGGTCGCTGTCGCTTGTGGCCGCGAATGTTAGTGGTGAAGATGAGGCGCCTTGGTGCTCGCGTTTTGGTGATTTTAAACCGGAGACCACATGTTTGGTTTAGCGTCCAACCTGACTAGCTGCGACTGGAGGGAATTCAGGTCCCCTGCAGGCCTGACAGGCAGTGCCCCAGGAGCCCCTAAAAGGTGGCCCCAGCGTGTTGCCTGTCTCAGCCGCGCTGCGGGTGCTTTCTTGGCACACCTGCTCAGAGCAGCCAGAGTGCACAGGAGCTTCCTAGAGCTCCCCAGGCCCACCCCGTCGCCTGCGGGGAAAGGATGGGTCTGGGTTGAGGTTCAGGGAAAACGTCTCCAACTGGAAAGAATTTGGGCATCTGGAGGATCAGGGCCGCGTAACTGGACCCCTTTGGCTGTGGAGGAGGCGACTCTGAGGGAGGGGTGGAGAGCAGCAGGAGTGGGAAGAGGAAGCCGGAAGCCCGGTCGCTCTGCCCGGTGTCACACTGTGATTTGGGAGAAGTCGCTTGGACCATTGACTGAACCGGGTGGCATTCATAGCAGAACAGGAGGGAAATTGTGATCTGTCCACATGTGTGGACCGCATTCACCACCGGGGAGGCCAGCGCCATGGCAACGGCCTTTTCTGTGGTGTCCAAAAGGATAGCGGAGCGCCTGGCGCGTCCTAGGTGCTCACTAGAGATTACTTGAAGGAGGGAGGAAGGTCTGGCAAGGACCCAGGGAGAGGAGCCCCTTCCTGTCCTGGCCCCCATACTGGGGACTTGAGGAAGCATGCTGCCCAGCTCTTGTGTTCTCACAGGGCTCTCTGCTTAGACCCCGCCTGCAGGGTCTCTCCCCTGCAGGGGGGAGGGCTTCCCAGGGAGCCCTGAATGTGGAAGCCGCCCCCACCTTGGCATCTTTGATGCTGCAAAGTTTGAAGGCTTTGTAAGCTCCTCTCCTTCTGCGCGTAGTGACTTAGACTTATGTTTAGCAGAAAAGGGGTCCAGCAGTCCTATGAATTGGTGGCTTTGGGAGCTTTTGTGTTTCACCTGTATTTAGCAGTAAATCACCAACGCATCTGAGAATCCAGTTGGTTCCCATGAATGTGTACAGTTGTAGCTCAGCACAATGAAGAGGTGTGAGTACAGGTGGATGCACACGGACATGATGTGCACACGCCCACAGGGAGTTCGCGTGACACTCCCTTGCCCTGATGGTGCCTGTGACATGGAGGTGGGAGTTAGCAGCGATGGGTCACTAGTAGGACTTTGTTCGCCACACATCAGATCTTTGGGGCATTTTTTGACAATAGTGACGAGATGCCTGTGCTTATGCAGGGCTTTGAAGCTTCCAGAACTTGGGCTTCGTTCCAGTTGGTCGTGGTCCGTGATGGGCAGGGATAGATCCACCCAGGGGATCTGGGGCTGGTCTAAGCCACTGCCTGAGCAGTACCATTTGGGACAGTGGGTGTGGTTTCAGATTCTTCTCATTTCTGTACTTTTGGATCTGTAGTACCTACTCAGTTACTTAAAAGCAAAGGAGCCCATTTGTTATTTAATACACACTTTAGAAATAGAGAATCATGTAATAATTCTCTGGTATCCCCTGATAATGAAACTTACTGCTCAGAGCATAGGAGCAGATAAGGTGAAGCTGAGTGCTGCCTTCTAGAAGTGTATTTCTGTGTTCTCGGTGCTGTTCCTGCTTTAGGGGTGGGGAGACGGAGCTCTGTAATTGCTGAGGTGACCCAGCACGTCAGCTGTAGTGACCACCTGGGCTGGCAGCTGCTTGAGAGCTCATTGCTTAGCACAAAGGGCCCAAAGAACTCCTGCCCCTCTGTTAGGAGTTCCTAAGGTGACCTCCACTTCTGTGTTTTCAAAATTAGAGCATCGTTTGGGGTAAAAGTGTGAAGTTAGGAGAGGGGACCCGAAGGATGTGTGTGTAATAGCGCGGTGTGTAATTTTCTGGCTGTGCTGGCTAGAGGTGGCAGTGCACAGGGCCTAAGTCTGTACCTATAAAATGCACGCGGGGCCTCCCATCTTTGCAGCTCAGCAGAGAAGGATGTGGAAGAGGAAGTTTCTTTTTTCACTCAGAAATACTGAACTATTTCTTACAGCTGCTGAGCTTCCTCACACTTAAGTTGTGAAAACCCAAGTGCACCCCATCATCATTTCTAAAATGTATTTGGAGCAAGTTCCCACTTTGGGGGAGACCCCTAAGGGCGGGAAACAGCATGGGCATCTCCGGGAGGGGTGAGACACTGTGACAGACAGCTGAAGAGCTTGTGGCTTCCCTTGTTTTGAGCTTGAGTTAGCCGAAAGCCTCTCCTACAATTCAGATTGGTAGCTTTAAGTGATTAAATGAAGGTTTGTCCACTGGGCCGAGGGCAGGGGCCTGCCTGCCTGCCTTTTTATTCTTCTCGGGCTGCTGCTTCACTCGGTTCAGTCCTTCATTTTCTCTTCTCACTGAATAAGCTGTCAACATTCCTTATTTTCCCAAAGCTATTTTTTAGAAATTACATTTGTAATCAGGATGTGGTCTTCTTGGTTACAGGACCCTTCCCCAGAGACCTTTACTTCTCTGAACTTGCTCCTGTGTGCATCTTTCTAATCCCCCTCCCACCGCCTTTTCCTGTTGTCTTACAAACACTCCCACAACCCAGGAAAGGACACTGTGAGTTGGCCAGTGGTGGGTGGAGATGGCTCGTTAGCTGGGGATTGTTGATTCTTTCCTCACTCACTACTCAGACCCCTAAATGTAGTCCTGTGAAGCTCCACACAGGGACATAAAGTTGTACAGTGAGCCCGAGTGGCAGTTTCCTATTGGTGCTGTGGAGTTTTAGAACACGGGAGATATCCACACGGGCGCGCAGCTCAGAGGGCCCTCGACTTTGTCTCCTTTCCTTTGTACACTTCGTGCTGCAGCCAGAGCCGAGAGCTGCCTGGCCGTGTGGCCCACCTCGGTCTGGACCCGCAGTTCTTCCTGCTGTCCTTCCTTGGCACCGAGCCGCAGTGACCGGAAGCTGCATGGGGACGGGTCTCCCGGGGTCTCCTTCCCCCCTGGATGGCACACCTGAGCGGGGCTGTCTTGACCTGCTCGAGCCTCCCAGGCCACAGGGCGCCTGCAGGGCTGGGTCTGCCTTCAGTGCCCCCACCTGCAGCTGTGGCCACCGCTGTGGCCTGTTTGGGCACTGTGGCTGCCTCCCCCTTCCTATAAATTGCAACTCCCGCAGGGCTGATGGGAATGGAGAAGCTGGGCTGCTGGCGTCCCTTCTAGAGGGCCACTTCTGCTTTCCATGGGAAAGCTGTATCACCCACAGCAGAACTGTGGCCCGAGGGAGGAGGCCCGGCTGGAGGGGAGGAGGTGGCGAGGAAGTGATACTCCCAGCCCCGGGCGGGCTGCTCCGGGGCCTGCTCTCTGGGTCCTGCTCTCCTGGCTGCCTGCCTTCCCGGAGTCGCTTTTCTCAGTTTCAGGGAAGGATGGAAGCAGGAGGATGCGTGGGCGCCCCAGGCGGATGCTCACGGGCAGGGCCCAGCTCGCCTTCCCTGGATTTGCCAGGCTTTGGAGCTCTCTGCTGTGAAACTCTAAGCAGATATTCAGAGGCCTCCTGGTGGGCAGTGCGCAGGCTGCCTCGTCCTGGCGATAGTACTTCAGGCCGTGGCCCTCGACGTGGGTGGCATACAGCGGTGGTTGGCAACCTTCTTTGACCACGTGGCCCATCTAGAAAGATATTTCACAGATACCAAGATAGACATCTATCTATGTGTAAAATCAGAAACAGAAAAGGCAAAAACTGTCTGGGAGGGAGGACATACAGTTTGTTGGGGGCTAGCAGAGTCCTGAGCCGGTCTAGCAGGCTCTATTCGGAGAGCGCTGGAGCCAGAGGGGCAGGGGCAGCCCCGTGGTGTCTCTGGGCTTGGTTCCAGGCCCCTCTGTACCAGTCTGGAGTCCCTTTTTGAAGTGCGATAGCATTTGTATACCTACATGTAACTTCCCACATACTTTAAATCACCTCTTGATTACTCCTAGTACCTAATATAATGAAAATGCTATGCAAATTATACCAGGTTATATTATACTGTTATATTTAGGGACCCATAAGACCATATCTGGCTACGTCCGACCCAATTGCCCTGTCGCACCCCTGCTGCTGGGGTGGAATCTGGAGCTGGAGCATGCTACGTAAGTGTCCTGTTACAGAGCCGCGCCCAAGGCCCAGGTGCAGTTGTTTTCTGAATATTTTGTATCTGTTGTTGGTTACAAAAAGGAGACGTGGAATGAACAGATATCCAAGGCCAACTATAATGGTAAGCAAACCTGCCCGAGCGAACCAACACAGTGGGAATGGTGGAAATAGGATATTTCTTTGATGCTTTCTAGACTGTTTGTTTGGTGGTCAGTTTGGTGGCCATTCTCATTCCCCTCTTGTTGTTATTCAGGCGGTAGGATGGAGCCGGGGCCGTCCTCTGGCTAGGTAGGTGCTGTGCCACTGAGTGACATCCGTCAGTGCATCTTTGGAGCCGGGCAGAGTGTGAGGATTGAGGTACAGATTGTCACATTGCTGGAAATCTCTGAGGGGGAGGCTCACGGCCATGGGGAAGAAGGGTGGGTGTGGAGCCTGCAGGGCGTGTGCTGGGGTCTCTGTCCGGAACCTGTTGTGGGGGGCAGGGGTTCGGCTTGGCGAGGCCGTGGCTATCATCTAAGTGATGGATTTGACCATGTAAAGGAAAGGGAACCTTTGGAGCCTTTTGCTGAGAAGCCCATTTATGTCATCACAGGAAGTTTCCTGCTGTATTTTTCATAACAAGACATTATTCAGCCAAGGAATGAGAAGACATTGACAGTATTTTACTGTTTTGAATAGGTAAATGATTAACCAGGAATCAGAGGGACTTCCCCGAGATTAACCTGGAGCTAGAAAACATTTATTGTGTTTGTCGTTAGAGCAGGAAGCTTAACCTTGTGCTGGCCGTCCACAGGCGGCCGACTCACGCTTGCCCTGCGTTACGCATTTGCCTGAATCTTCTTGGTGATGATAACCTTACTGAAGACATGCGCTGTTTGGAGTGGAGACGTATGTTTCTGCAGGTTGGCCACTTTTATTTGATTTAAGAGACGGAGCGTGTGTCGCTCTGCAGCAGCCTGGCGTTGGATCCTTTGCTCCGTAGTCATCAAAAGCATCTCTGTGCCTTGGAATGGCAGCGCTGGGTCAAAACTCAGCAGCTACGTGCACGGTCACATACGGCATGCTGAGTGCCCACGCGTGCAGGACCTCCGAGGCACTATTTGTGTTCAGTTTGAGGGCAGGTAGTATAATATGGAAGGAAAATGGACCTCTGGGTGAGATGGGAATTCCCGCGTCCCCCGCTGACAGCTTTGGGCAAGTTACTTGTTTCCTCGTTTATAAGATGAAGACGCTAACAGCCACCTCTCCAGTTTGTGATAACAATCAGCAGAGTTGATGTGTAACCTCTGGTGGTGTTTCTAGTGCACAGTAGGTGTGCAATAAAAGGTCCTATTTCTCCTACTAGACCACCCACCGGACTGTTCACACCTCAGAGAGACCACCGTAGGCTCGGTTCTTTCCGTTAACAAACAGAGATAGAGTAAGGAAGGTCCAGCGTCTAGTGGGGAAGCCCGTGTGTCGGAGCATCGAGCCTTCAGTGAATTGAACCTCCAGCCAGCACACTCCTGGGTGTCAAGGGCTGCAGGGAGGAGTGCAGGCTCCTGTTCCCAGATGCCCTAAATAGAGAAGGCACGGGGCAGCGTGTGTGTGTGTGTGTGTGTGTGTGTGGACGGCGTGTTCTTAGATGTGTGTACAAAGAGGTCGGCATGCAGCGAGAAGGGGTTCTTGGGTGGCGAGATCGGGGAACTCCAAGCAGCTTTGCAAGAAGGAATTTTCTAGTTGGAGACCTTCAAGGGAGGAGCGAAGGTGACACAGCCTGGGGATCCCGAAAAGGAGAGGCGCTCCCCCACCCGGGCTGCACAAAGAAGTGAGGGGCTGCGTGACTGGGAGGGTGACAAGCTCACTCAGCCAGTGGACGCCGCAGGACCATGGCCTCAGGGCTGTGATGTGGACTGTATTCATCGGCGGGCTCGAAGTGGCAGTGTGATCGCTGTGTCTTATTTATTTATTTAGTTAGTTAGTTAGTTAGTTAGTTAGTTAGCTTGGTACCAAATATGGAATAGATCATTTTTCCTTTTTTTGGTGCTGCTGAGGATTGAAGCCAGGGCTTCTTGCTGAGCTACCTCCCAGACCTTTCATTGCTTTCTGTTTTGAGGCAAGAGTCTTCCTAAGTCCTTGAGTTGCCCAGACTAAGACCAAACTTGAGATCCTCCTATCATGGCCAGAGTCCCAGTTTACAGGCTTGTGTCATCAACCCTGGAGACCTTTTTTTTTTTTTTTCTTTTTCTAGCTGGAGACTGAATCCGGGAGTCCTCTACCCCTGAGCTACATGCCAGCCATTTTGTATTTTTCTAAATTTTGAAACCAGATCTCACTAAGTTGCTCGGGCTGGCCTCGGATTACCATCTGCCTGCCTCAGCCTCCCAAGCCACCGGGCGCCCAGGCACGTGGCATCTTCTGGCCATGCTGACTTTTGGAATTGTTTCAACTTTTTGAATTATTTCAGATCTATTTAAAGTAGATTTTATCATAGTACAGTCTGTGATTTCTCTGAATATCCTTTCCTTTATGTTTCTTAGTTGCTTTTGAAGTTTTAAATAAATTCAGATACCTGCACACTGAGGGATTAAGTATAATTTCACTTAAATCCTTCAAGAGTGTAGAAAAGCAATTTCCAAGTGCTCTGGTGAGTGATGCTTACATGGGACATTGCTGTTGTCTTTATGGCACTTATTCAGCTTAAATGCCACCATACAATCCAGTGTGGTCAGTCCCTTGCCCCCCTCTGGTGTCCAGAGCCGGCCCTGGGCTCAGCGCTACTTTCCTTGATGTCCAGTATTAGAAGCGTGGGCTTCTGCAGAGCGAAGCGGCCTTGCTAGTGTGCCTCAGACCTGGTTCTTAGGAGCCCGTCTCTTCTGCCTGAGCTCGGAGCTCCCAGGTCAGTGTCTGTGGTGGGCGATCCTCCTGCCTGCGTCTTCCCTGAGCCGCCGGGCCCAGGGGCACAGGCCCCTGACGAGGCTGGTCTCCTAGTGTCCGCCCGTGGGCTCTCTTTCTGCCCTCTGGGCTGTTTTGCACATTTGAAGTCTTCCGCTGTTGGACTAACTGCTCACTGGGGCTGTAGGGGCGCATGGTGGGGTCGTTGCCACACACCCCAGCGCTATTGCCCCTTTCTCTCTTCTTAAGAAAACCCGGCTTCTTTTTTTTAAAAAAAGAAATACATAGGAACTTTTTTTTTGTTTTGTTTTATTTTTGTATTTTGAGTCAAGGTCCTGCTATGTAGTTTAGGCTTCCCTTGTACTCACTGTATAGCCCAGCTTGCCTCAAACTCGTGCAGATCCTCCTGCCTCAGCCTCATGAGTGTGCAGACATGTGCTCTCACACCTGGTGGGAACCTTACTTTTGTTTTATTGTTTTGGTTTTGGGGTGTGTGTGTTTTGGGGGGCTTTACTTTTGATACTTTAACAGTTAGTTGGAGTGGAGTCTTCTTTAACTTGATCTTTTCTTCTACATTTGAAAAGTATCTCATCTTTGAGGTAGATAGACAGTTCCTTGGCTTTTTCCAAGTTATCTTGTTTAAAAGCTCAGCTCACGTGGTCGGGAAAGGCTTTGCTTAGCTCCGACAATGGATTCAGCCTCTTTTATGCCAGCTTCATGTTGAGCTTCTGTGAGCGTTCCATTAATCTCCATTATTCTCATGAGGAACTGCCTATCCATTTCAGTCTGTCCCTTCAGAAATCTCGATTCCACAGAGCTTTGGTAGGTACCGTCTCCTGAGGCTCAGGGGGCCAGAAGAGGCGTACGGGCATCCCTCAGCAGCGCGGGATGTCCCTGATGGGTCCTCCTCAGTCCGAGAGCTCTGCGTGCCCAGGGCGCTGCAGCTGCAGGGGCCCGTGCTGCTGTCAGTTCCCAAGGAGCTGCTGCAGTCCGTGAGGCCGACGCGGTCTCAGCGGGGTCAGGTGGGTGCAGCACGGCTCTGCTGGCAGGAGGACCTGTGCCCCCGCCAGAGCCAGGCTGCTGGAGCTGCGTCCTCTCTGGAAACGTTTTGGCTGTGGGTTTTGCATCCATATCTGTCACATGGCTCAGCCTGGTCTGAGGCTCTTATCTGTAATTGGCTTATGAACAGATTAGCTTGGATTTGATGGTGATCGGTGACGTGAAGTCATGTTCAATAGTCTTAAAATAGAAAAGGAAAAGGGACTGGGGAGGGAAGCAGAAAGGGAAGTGAGAACTAGATGAAGGATAAGGAAACAACAGCAATGGTAGAGGCAAGAAATTGAAAAGCAAATAGCGCCCGTGGTCATGCTAGCTAATTCATAGCGTGCAGTGTCGGGTCGCCTTTACTCGCATAGACTGGTGCACAACTTATGGTGAGCGGGCGGCAATCACAATTTGCTTTATTTTTACAATTTATTTTAAAACATGGGTGTTTATTGAGTACTGTGTGTGAGGCACTGTTGTGTGTGCTTTGGGGGAACAGCAGCGAGAGTGGTGAACTCCTGCTCTTGGGGAGCTTACGATGCTCCGCCGTCTCCGAGTTGTTCGCAAGTCAGGCCAGCAAGTTAATTTGCTTGTGCGTCGGGCAGTTACCGGGGTGCTCCCAGGTTGTAGGAAGGAGGAGGGCAGGCATGAGGTGGGGAGAGGCCGGTGCAGAGTCTGTCGCACGCACACCGCAGCCCCAGGTCCGTCCCTCTGTGCTGTGGGCCACTGGGCTGCGTAGTGTCCGGGTCGCTGTATGTAAACTCCTGAGTT
The DNA here is from genome assembly GCA_002564285.1 of Tympanoctomys barrerae. Lineage (NCBI taxonomy): Eukaryota > Metazoa > Chordata > Mammalia > Rodentia > Octodontidae > Tympanoctomys > Tympanoctomys barrerae. Next base: position 13,293 of record NDGN011446642.1, read on the forward strand.
GGCAGTGAGGGTATAACGGATCCCAAAGTAAGCCACGCTGGGAGCACAGAGCGAATAGTCACAGGGGCAGCTGGCAGCTGCTGCTACTATCCAAAGTTGTTTTCTTTCTGCAAATGCAAGCAGAATAAGAAACAGGGTTGTGGAGCTCTTGGGCGGCTTGGGCGTTGCTGGTGGGAGTGTGAAATGGTGTAACCACTAAGGAAAACTGTGGCAGTGCCCCAAAAATTACACATAGATGTGGTGCGTGATGTGCTTTGGAGTGTACATCCTTCAGAAGGAAACGAGAGGCTGAACAGATGCCTGGACATAGTGGTCAGGGCAGAGGGACACACGCAGCCCATCAGGGTATGCCGCGAAAGGCTTGATGGGTGGTACCTAAGCTCTAGCGGTCTCGTGACGCCTCTTTGGTGGGGGACAGGACAGCGTCTTCACCCCTGTCATCTCAGAGATGGCCACGGGGACTTCTGGCTGGCAGGGTGCTGACCTGGCCGTGATGTGTGAGAGTGATGATGGAGAAGGTATAAAGGCGAGATCGTGGCTAGAACGTCAGAGAGACTTTAACGGCCACGGCTGCCTGCAGGGAACCCGGAGCCATGCGGTGCGGTCCTCCTCAGCCCTGAGCGCCCTGTTCCTCCTCCAGCTCTGGGGCAGTGGTCCTGAAAGTTACCTTCTGGCTTGACGGGTGCTGATGTTTCTGCCCACATGCTCCTTGATTCCAATTTCTTTTCGTCCCTGCTGGGCATCCAGCCTAAGGCCAGTCACTCTGCCACAGAGCTGCGTCTCCACCTGAAAAGAGTGCTTTTCATGCAGTTCTTCCTCAAAACCTTCAAGGCTTTCTTTTTTTTTCTTAAATTTACACAATAGGAGAAGGTGTTGCTTTGTTTTAATCTAAGTACGACATACATAGAAAAACACAGAAAAGCCTGGTTCAGTGCAAGCCCCGTGTAAGCACGCACCGATCACGCAGCAAAGCGATGCTGGTGCCTCGCACTTGATTCTTCTCAGTAGTGTTATCTGCCAAAGGCATCTGTCCGCCCTTGTGCTTCAGCTTTACTTTACTTTCCAGTGTCGGCTCTCTCAGGCGATGGAGTATAAAGAGCTGGACCGCAATAGCAAGCCAGCTGGTTTGGCCGTTACGCAGATCCTCACGCTGTGGGCTTGGCGGCTGCCGCGCTCCTCTGCATGCTGCGTTTTCTGCCGCTCCGGTGGGGAGCAAGCCTCGCGCCGTGGCCCTCCCTGGTGATCCAGTTGCTGCTTGCGTGTGATCTGAGGTTCATGTAAATACTTTTTTATTCATTCATTAGCTATTCAAATTTGCTGGCCCAAGCCTTTTGTAGCTAATTTTCCTAACTGTGCTTATACAGCTATAAAATTTATGAATGCAAACGTGCAGGTGGACTAAGGTGGCTTGCGCCAGCTCTCCAGTCTTCACGCAGCCTGCTCATGCCTCTGCCTCCGCATGGGTATTGGGAAGGACAAGGGGACTGGCATTCCGTGATTTCTCTGGTAGAACAGGACTCCTGTCTCTGTCTGATGTTAAGGAATATAGTGCCACTAACGAGTTGCAGCTTCAGCTTCATGTAGTTTTGATATTTATTTGTGTTGGGGAAAAAAAGAAGCCTTATTTGACCTGAGGAGCTTTTTGATCCATGCAGTCTTATTTTCTTTACTCATCATCCCGAAGGCACGTCCTGGGTGCTCATGCGTACACGTGTGCAGCGTATGCGTAAGCACGCGTGCGTGCAGCGTACACGTAAACACGCGTGCGTGCAGCGTACGCCTAAGCGTGCGTGCGTGCAGCGTGACTGGCTGCAGTTCTTCCTCAAAACCTTCAAGGCTTGCTTTTTTTTTCTTAAATTTACACAATAGGAGAAGGTGTTGCTTTGTTTTAATCTAAGTATGACATACATAGAAAAACACATAGCCCCTCACTCGCGGTGGCAGAGGTGCGCCTGTTACGGCGTCCACCCTCCTGGTTCCAGGTTCCTCCGCCCGGGCTTCAACCACCTTTGGATTAAAAGCATGTGAACAGTGTTGTGCCGTGGTACGCTGACGGCAAGCCCTTCTCTTGTCCTTATTCCTGGTGCGGTCAGGCAAGCATTTACCTAGCACTTGCATTGTGGGATGTATTACAGCGGCCCATGGGTTGTGTTAGCTTACGTTCTTGCTTGGTTTTGGTGTTGGAGCTCAGATGGTGCGTGCTAGGCACATGTTCTGCCACTGAGCTGCTCCTCAGCACCTAGAGGTTATTTAAGCATGCAGGGGGGTGTGCGTCGGCTCTTTGCAGGTGCTGTATCATCTTATATGAGGGACTAGAGCAGCTACAGATTTCACTGTTCGTAACAGGCCCTGCAAGCTACCGTG
>NDGN011446649.1:0-20193 GCA_002564285.1 Tympanoctomys barrerae
CGTAGAGCCTGCTCACTGCACAGTGAGTACCTGCTTCATTTAACCGACTTGGCTGGACACAGGGTTCAGGGCGGGAGGGTCTGCTGGGCGGGAGGGTCTCTGGCCCTGCCGCGCCTCCAGGGCATCACTTTCACGTTCATCTTGCTCTTGCCAGTGCCCTGCTCCCCCCTGGCAGCCTCTGTCCAGCCTGCCTCCTCTGGCACAAGCTTTCTCACCCTCCACCTGTCCTTAGAGCCCTGAGTGGTGAGCCTGCCTGCTGCTCGGGGCTTCCTCTGTACCTGGGTCATCGAGCCCTAACCCCACCACAAATTAACCTGAATATTTCTAGTTCCTGTTGGAATGCTCATTCATACAATAAAAGAAAGAGAAAGACTTCAATTCAGATGTGTTGCTACATTCACATTATTGAAACTAACCAAATTAAATTTCTTTTGGTAAACATTTTAATGACTCAAGCTTTGTGTAGGCTACTTATTTTTTTATATAGCTGGCCTTAACTAATTCATTCATTCAGAAGTCCAATCTATACCACATATACATTTTACATTTGAATTAATAACTATTTTTGTTTGTTCATTTGAGTTTAAATGTGTTAATGGCTTGGTGGTGGCTCCTTGTGTGGTGTATAGATGGGCCTCAGGAGGACGCTCTTGTTTGTGTTCACCTTTTTCTTTTCCTTTTTTCTAATGCCCCTAGCAGCTTTCTAACTCACCACATATTTAAGAACTCTGAATATGTATGAGTTATGAATATGGCCTCGTAAAAGTAGAGCCGTACCTGACAATGACTACTTCGCACATTTGAAAATTCTAATTTGATGTGACCTGTTACATTCTTTTCCAGAGCCAATAGGAAGTGCAATGACTAGTCCATTAGTGTATTCATGGTGATATCTTTAAAGAGCGAATGATATGTCCATCCTCTAGGGACTGCTAAGTATATTATTGCCGGCAACTGTCTGGCTATGCCTTTGTCTTCAATATGCGAGCACCATGAAATTCGAGACCTTGCACCTCGCATACTACTAAATTTTCAGTTCCTAAAACACAGCTTGGTATCTACAAAGTATTTTACCAATACTTGCTGGTTAAATAAGCATTGAGATTAAGTTACATTATTATTATTTATTTGTGTAAATCTGCTATCACTATGTCCTCTTTCATAAATGATGAAAAAGGCAACTTAGGTCCGTGTTTTGTGATGGGTATTCCCTGCAGCCTTGTTCTGTCCCAAGCCCTATGCTGCGTGTTTCCCTCGGAGCTGTGCATTCTGTAGATGGATAGAGCATGGCCCCTGAGCCCCACGTAGTCACCCTTGAATCCCATTTCAATGGCTTTTCTTTCACAACACTTTCACTCAAACATATCCTTCCTTCACCCTCTCAATTCCTGATTTTTGTACCCTTTGAAGGCGTACGCTGAAGCAATTAGTACTTTCCTGAAAAGTGCCTGCCCTGCTCTGGGACTCCACGACTGGCGGCCACGCTGTGCCTTTCGGTATGCGCTTGATCACACCAGTGCAATTGCTCAAGGCCACTCCTTGCACGATGTTTTCTGTCTCACCCACAGTGACACAAAAGTCTTCTCCAGTTTTCTTCCTGTATGTAGGCATCATGAGGGTTTAATAGTATTGTGATTGCACTGGAGAACATTCTAAACTCTTTTATTGTGTCTTCATATGACTCCAGTTGATCTATACAAGCTTTAGAGTCCTAGGCATTTTGATTTAGTCCTAAGTACTTTTAATTGTTTAACTACAAAGAGGACTTTGATGCGAGTCATTCTTATGCAGCAGTCCTAGTGGTCTTAGAACAAAACTCCAAACCTTGAGCAATTGTATCTTAATCAAAATATTCTAGAGATCCAGAGCTTAGCATGGAATTGTATGTGAAAAGATGCTGTAACAATTGGAGAGAGCGCATCCCCGTAGACATGTCCTCTTCTTCTCCCACTCACTCTTCTTTTATTCTTGAGTACCAGGAAAGATTAGAATTTATACGGTAGAGAGAAGTGCTGTGTGGGTCTACTGAGAGGGTAGGAGGAATTATGGCCAACTCTCTAAGTCTTTCTTGATCTGGAGAATTAGGCCATGAAAATCTTCTCCATTCTGTTTTAGATTTTATGCACTAAGTGGATGAAGCCTTTGTCTTATTTTCTTTCTAAAAAACAGAAAAGAAAAAGCAGCCATTTTTTCCAAAAGTGGTAAAAGTCATTTTAATCTTATACAATATTGCTTCCAAATCAGGAAAACAAAGAAGCTCAGATGTAAAGTCTTTTCTGTTTCATATGGCATTGTCTTTCCTGTGCCCGGGTTACCTCTCGCTTTGCGTTACGTTGTGGGAAGTACCTTTGCGCTCCAGTCACCTCGTTCTCTGGTGCTTGCTGTTTGGCAAGGGCCACTTCCAGTCGGACCCTCGTACTAGGCTAATGTTTCCTTCACCTCCTCCCTTACATATTTTTGCACTAGTGCAGATGTTAACTTGTCAAAGGCCAGCAGTTCCTAAGATGTGTGTAGGAAGGAATGCCAGCGCGAGGCAGAACCATGACCTGAAGGAAATAATTAAATTGTGAGAGTGTTGTTGTGAGGAACATACTAATTTAAGACATCTTTCTCTGATGAAATCTGTCAGGCTCGTGGTTTTCCAAATGTGGGAACTTTTGTACTTGTTTTGCTCTTGGGCACAAGATAAGTCCCAAGAGAGATTCCATTCATTCCTCATGGAGAAGAAGAAAAAGAATGAAGCTTGACTAGTAGCTTGCTGGAAGAAGAATTGTTCTTTCTCTACGGATCTGACTCAAGAAGAGACTTAGAACCTCAGCAAGTGCAAACCACCGACTGCGTCTGTTCGCCGGCAGCCCCGCAGAGCTCAGCTATGGATGCCCCTGGCCAGGGCAGTGAGGCTTTTCTGGAACATTGTGTGTTGATGAGTATATACAGAGACCAAGTGTGGATAGAGTTACTAACGAGGGTCATGGTGGTGTGTTTATTGTAATTGTCATCTGTTTGAACTAAAATCCTTATTATCTTCTAGAAGACAGTAATAACTAAGTTCCTCCGGTAACTGTGAAGTGCTCACACTTTCACTTGTTAATTTACCCCCCCAAGACCTGCCCTCCAAGCATAGCTCTCAGCATTGTTCACTTTATGCTAATGACCCCCCTTGCCACCCCAGGATCGAGGAGGCAAACCCCACTTAATGTAATAGCTGGTCTTTGTTTTAGTTCGAATTAATGGAAGGGAGAGACTTTTGCATCCACTACATTATTCACCTTCTGTGGAAAACGCGGACCCTGCTGGATGGCTCGGGCTTCCTGCCAGCTAACATCACTCCTGCTTTCCCCTGATGCGAATTCCCATGAGGCAGCAGAAACCTTTTAGACTGAGCTGTTAGATGTAGTAAGGCCGCCTGCGCCTGCGTCAGGGTACTCGATGCGAGGAAAACTAAAATAAGAAAGAGCAGGGAGCCCTCAGCCAGAAGAACCCGCAAGTAAGTTCCCAGAACAGAGCAGTCACCCCGGGCTGCTCATCTCCCAGGACGTGTTGAGTGTGAGGACAAAGACCTCCTGCTTAGCCTGGGTTCTCCAGCCTGAGGGCTGAGCACCCGGTGCAGCTTCTTTGTGCCACCCTGAGCCAAACCTTTTACTCATTTAATCCTCCTCAAAGCCAGCATTCCTGTAAAGACTTTTAACAAAGTATACTCCAGACCAGAAGAAGCCTATGGACAAAAGCACTCTGTCTCTGTCCCTGTCCATCTGTCTGTCTGTCTCTCTCTGTGTGTCTTTCTCTGTACTCCCTCTCCCTCCCTCCCTGCCTTCCTCCTCTATCTTTCTCATAAGAGATAGCAGATTTATACATATGTACATGCATTTGTACATATAGATGATCTGCAATTAGAAAGAATAACTGAGAACTTAGGTTTGTCCATGAATAACAGGAAATATAAAACAAGAATGGGTTAAACAGTACAGTGTTCACTTCTCTCTTATAAATGGAGACATTCAGATGTGGGAGACATCAGTGTCGGGTCCAGACCACTTTTCTTGGTCTTGGAAGAGAGGAATTGGTAGCAGCAGCAAGGAATGACCCTCTCTGCTTAAGGACTGTCCCAGGAGTCACATGTAACACTTCCATTCAAATCTTAGTCCCATGGCCAACACTAGCTGTAGAAGCGGTTGGAAAGTGTTACCTTGATGCAGGGTGGTTTTGGGACCAGCCAAAAGTCAAGGATGATGTCACTCAGAAAGGGAAAATGGATATTTGTCTCCCCTCTGGAATTTTTCCTGTGTTTTCTTCCCAGAAAATGAGCCATCTTTCAGGGAAAGTGACAGAATTTCTCTACTGTCTGCTACCGGCACACTCAAGGTATGTTTTCCAGCCCAGGAAACCCCACTCTGCAAGAGGCATTTGTGAGTCAGTACGTCCAGGGGAAGCTAGTAGGGCTGTGTGGAGCTGGGGCCTCCCCACTGTGTGCTGTTGGTTGGGATAATGGAAAGGACCGTGCTGTATGGGGGAAAGGAAACTGGCGCTGCTTAGCGGAGAACGAGCTCCTGTCAGAGAGAATATCGAAGAGACACTGCGGGGAAATCGGGGAGTCTGACCTCCAGGCCTCTGTAAAGGAGGACTTTCTGACCTCCAGAGTAGTTCTGAAGTCCAATGAGCTCTCTGGGGACAGTGATGTCACTGTCGTGGAAGGGACTGAGGCAGCGGCTCCAGGGCTGGATTGGCAGCTCTCTAACAGGTCTTCCTCCTGCAGTCTCCCCTCCCCTTCAGTCCATTCTCTACCCACCACTGGCGAGATTTTAAAATATAGAATAGCTGACATAGCATCCCCTGCTAAGCCCTTCCATGGCTTCCTCCAGCCATCAGACTGCTGTTCCTTATTCCAGCTTTCCAGAGAGAGTTCCTACTTCCTCCAGCGTGTCTGATTCCTCCGCTTTGTGGCACTGTGCCAGCACTGTCCATTCTTCTAGAACACTCTGTTGTGCTTTCACACCTCCTGGGTCACGGCCACTGGTCCTGAATTCTCACCACCTCTCTGAGGTCTCTCTTCCATTTTCTCCAGGCAGAGTCTGTGGCTTCTCACTCCACTTTTGTAACAACACAGTTCAGCGGCTGCAGTTGCTTATTTAGCGATCTGCCTGTCCAGCTAGAACATAAACCGATACTCTCAAACTCAGCACACTGCTGGCCAGAGGGTAGCTGATGGGTGTCCATGGTGCTAAATGTTGAAGGCATTCAAGCATCAGCTGAGGGGAGTATAGCAGCCCCCCAAGAGTCAGCGCAAGTGCTAGCATGGAATTTAAAATACTGTCTATGTTAATGGAGGTCAGGACTGCTGAGCATAGATTTACAGCTACAAATTTGCCCTGGATTTATTTTCTATTATTCAAACTTAAGTTATATTGAAGGAGGAGCAAGGGGCTTCTTGGTATATAGATTACTGCTAATGTGTCCCTGCACGTAAATCTTGTTCAGTTCTTGTTATCCAATCTGGAGAATATGAGAGTAAATCTCAATAAGTGAGGTGAAACTCAGAGTCTTTCCCACACCAAGAGCAGCATTTGCCCGCAGGTGGCTTTGGCCCCAGGACCAGCACTGGCTGGGCACTGTGGCTCTGCCTGTTCTTAGAGCAACTTGTGTGAGTGTTTGGTCAATACCAGCTCAGGTGGCTGCTGCCAGTGGCCTCCTGGTGGCTCACAGAGGAGGTCTCCAGCACCACAGGGCACAGAGCAGCCTGACTTAGACTTACACACCGATGCACTGGAGTCTGCTGAAGGAGAAAGAGCTGCTGGGCTATGCGAGTGTCAGCCAGGGGCCAAGGGGAAGGCCTGCGACAACAGAGACGGAGACTGGGAGCAAGCTAAGCAAAGAAACTACTGAGAATAATTTCTAATTCTGATCTTATTTTAGTTACCCTAAACTTCAAAGACAAGGCATTTCTTGCTTGAGACTTCAGGGGCCTCTGAGGAGCAAGTGAGACTTAAGAGAGGCCCCACTGTCTTGGCATGGGGACGCTACAGGTACTGTGGGGTCCACGAGAGTCACTATAAGATTTTCCAACCTGTCATCATGGCCTGTCCTTTGCATTGCCAAAATTGACCCCAGCAGTTAATCCCTGCACGTTATTGCTTTGCACGGATTTCCTTCTCTTGATACCCACAAGCCATCAGAAAGTTGTCATAGAAGAAAACAAGGTGACATTTTTCCAGAGGGAAAGGATAGCTTCCTGAAGCCCATGCAGTAGTCATCTTGAAAAGTGTTTTTTAGGTGGCATCATTTTCTGAAGCTGATTTCAAAAGATGACCTTTCCTCAAATTAACATCCAAGCTAATGAGATAAGTTATTTTCCTGATTGCTGCAAGAAAACACATAGATGATAATTTTAGATGTACCAATGATCAGAGAAGTTGAATGTGTTTTACATACAGTGAAAGTGCTTTAGTTCTATCAACAAACCCCCATATAATTAATCATTAACCTACTTGCTTTCGGGATTAAGGGGGAGCAAACGTTTTCTTTTGTGTCTCATCACAAGTCAGCAAGAAAGGAACGAGTCACCACTACATCCAAAAGGTTAGTGTTCAGAGTATAGCTTTCAGATACACTTCTAGGTGGACATTTGCAAGTTTCCCTTGAGAGTACACCTGTCGGCCAGGCCCTCCCTTTCTGCTGACTCGCGCGCTCAGAGGTGGCTCATTCTACGGGTGGTGATCACTGAGCTTCACCTCCTATTGGGTTCTAGTAAGTCACACTGTACTCTCTTCTGCTCCATGTTTTTGTACAGATTAGTTGGTATATTCTTGAAGAAGCGGACCTTCTGAATGCAAGAAAATTCAGACTCCATTGTTTTTCTGCTCACTGCCTTTGCAGGACTGGAGAATTCTCTCATCCTTGCTCCATTCCTGTGAGCCTCCTTTGATTTTCCCTCTTTAGTCGCGTCCTTCTAATGCTCTTGGGGAAATATACTCACCTGCACACTGGCGCTCCCCGCGCCTCCAGGAAGTACATTGAGGCAGTTCCGTAAGTAGGTGAAAGCTGAGAGAGTACTGTAGCAGAAGCTGTGGGCACAGAGGGCTGTGCAGAGAGGGGCACTGCACTTTTTTTTCCTTTTTTCTCTGGATGCAGGAATGGTCTGTTGCATGGCTAGAGGTTCTAGCAGCACTAAGATCAGTAGGGGAAAAGGCCTGTACTTAAGAGAAACCCTAACGCAGGAAGATTTTGGATATGTTCAGAATATTGAGCTCCTCTAATTTCATTTTGTCTGCACAGAAACAATAAAAAGTAAGTATGAAGACAATCTTATTTTATTTTTTGAATTTTAGGGAAGGATCTACAGGATGTTCAGAGTCTCACTACAAGACCAGACTCGTAGTGATCCTCCTGTTTACAGCCTCCCAAGAGCTGGGATTACAGGTGTCGCCACCACGCCCAGTCTCAATTGCCATCTCAGTGCACTCCAGGGACAGGGCCGGCACGCAGGCCTAGGGATCCAACCCCTGGGCCCTGCGCCTGCTTGCAGGCACTTTAATCCCTGAGCTATTTGGCTGGCTCTGAAGTCGAATACTTTTAATTTGCTCTCTCCGTATATTTGTCATAGAAGCCCGTCTATTGTCAGCAGTATGTAAGCTTTCATTCTCAATACGAAACCGCGCCTATTTGACAGTGTTTCCTTAAATGTCAGAGAAGCCAGTGAGGCTGCAGGGCAGGGAGGACCATGAACTGAACCCTGGAAGGATCTTTGTGCTTTCCCCTTGTTGTCTTTCCTTCCTGAGAATAAAGAGGGCAGGAAGCCAGTGGACTCAGCCCTATAGCAATGCTTTCCCCAAGGAATTTCACAGTTAGCTCTTGTGCCCTTGGCTGGTAAAAACGCACTCAGCTCCTGCAAACAAAAGCAACATTTCAGAATGGGGGGGGGGGTACTTGTAGATTTTTCCAGAATTTATCTTATGCAATTCTAGTTGTAAACTACAGAGAACAAATAATTTCATACAATGAATTTATTCTCTTGCAGTAACTGCTTTGCTAATATTAAGAGAGCTTGCTTTTTGCTCAGATGAAACGAAATAGAGGAAATTAGCCAGGTGATTCCAACAGCGCAAGCCGAACCGCACAAATGGCGCCCCTGCTTGCGCCCTTTCTGAAAACGTTGGACTCCTCGGCTTTTCTTTGACTCTTCAGGCACAGGAGACACTGCACATAGGCAATGTTTCCATTTCGAAGCTGAAACCCGGACTGGCCCATTCACAGAACAGCTCACCGCCCAGTTCATTGCTGCCACCCACGCCCACCCTGCCACGGCAGCCACGCCCACTCCGCCATGGCAGCCACGCCCACCCTGCCACGGCAGCCCCTAGTTCAAATGACAGCTTATTTGCATGAATTTGTTACACTGACCTCTTGCTCTGCTGTTACAAAGCTTTGGCCTTTCTCTTAATCCCCTCCCTGCTTCTTTTCTTATTTTGCAGTCAGTCTGGATTGATAGGTCTGCAGTTTGTCTCAATGGCTTCCACCACTTAGACCAATGCAGTGGTAGCTTGGTAGTGCTCACTGATTGTCTCCAGGGGTGGGCTCTGGGAAGGGTAGTGAGTAACAAGGCAATCAGCACTGACCAGTTCTAGCTGATGCAGGGAGGACCCGGCGCATGACAGGGACTGGGGCTAAATGTTTGTGTCAAAATGCACCAAGTACCAAGTCTATTGAGTCTCAGAGCAGTGGGGTGCCAGGGTGTGACACTAACAGAAAGGGGGAAGTGATGCTGGGGCAGGGGGGCAGGAGGCCTGGGCCCTCTCCCCCTGCTCTTCGCAAACACAGCCTCCATGAAAGTTATGAAGGGACAAAGAAAGCAGGCCACCACCACTCCCTGCTCGGAACCTGGCAGCTGACGGTGGTACTGAGTGTCTTAAACTGCAGGACAAAATAGCACACACAGACATTCAAACGGAAAGCCTGTCTGGTTCAGTCTTAGTGTGGGAGGCAGATATATGTTCCTTGCTTTTCTTAAGAATTAGGGTAAAGAAAAAGCATTTTGCTCTTCAAACAGAAATTAACATTTTCTTACAAAGGAAAGAGTTTCATTCAGAATTACTAATGCGTTGCTGCTTTGCCCATGTTCTAGAAAAATAGATGAGCTTTTTGACCCTCACAGGTGCCACTATTTTATTAGTTTCTCCTTAATTTGGGAGCTGAAAATGTTACGCAAGTAGCACAGTTCCAAAGTCTGGGCGTCCTTCGCTCGGCGTCCTGCCAGGTGAATGCGTCCAGCTGAGCGGCCTGACAGCGTCTTCTGAGCTGAGGAAGCTAAGCGCTGCGCTTCCATCTACCCCAACCTCCCGCGTCATGCTTCAGCCAGTGGACAATGATGAGCACCAGGTGACAATCAAGGGATTCCTGAGCCACTCTCCTGGGTTGTAATGGTGCACAAAGGTGTGACTGGAGCTCACAATCTTGTTAAGTTATTCTAAAGCATACTATGTACCAGAATTTCGATTTTAAAGTAATTCAGTTTGGACGCATGCAAACACAGGGTAGCAGACCTGCACAAAGCAGTCTCAGTCGGCCACAGCTGGTCACGCGGGCTGGCACACGGCCCAAGCAGAGGTCATCTCACGTGGGTGGCATGCCTGCCCTCCTCGGGCTGGAGCGAACCGTTCTCTGCCTCGCGGTAATTTAAATGTTAAAAGTAGCTAGAAGGGATCGTGCCAAGCAATGCTAGTTGGGAGACAAGACCCTCCCGGCCTTTGAGAGCAGTTCCCTGCATGCAGCTCAGCTGTGCTGGCAAGGCTGGCCGGAAGACAGGGGGATGGTGGCAAGCTACAGACTGCCTCGTCATCAGAAACCTGTGCTTTTCTTAGAGTCGTCGGTCTGTAGGATTGGAAGAACCCACCAAGTTCTTTGTATCTTGAAGAAGGGCATGCTGGTGGTGTTAACGCCTGGGTGTGGGCTCCTCAGCTGGCGAGCTCTTCCTTCCTTGCACCTGGCCAGCAACAGATCTATGGACAGTGCCACTCACTGTGATGAAAGGCCCCTGGGGGGCTCCTGCCGGCCTGGCCTTGGCAGGCTGCCAGTGTCGTGCACACACCGTCCTCCCAGAACTCCCGGCCTGCTGCACTGCACACCTGTGCCCGTGCCCAAGTCCTCCCCGTTCCTCAGCCAGCCTTGACCTTGGGCCCTGCAGAAGTCTCTGCTTCCCTGGACTGCAGGTTCTCACTTTCCTCCCTTGGTTTGCTCACTGCGTGGACAGTCTAGCCTTCTCATGGTTACTAGAGTTGGCACGAAAAGACTGTGGTGCCCTCCTGGAGTCACTCACTAGATCCCTCCCGCAGCTGCTTTACCCCGCAGGCTGCCAGCCGGGCCTTGGCACTGTCACTTACAGAGCTCATGCTGCCAGAGGCCAGCCCAATCATGAGGGGTCTCATGAGGCTCTGTGTCAGGCCCAGACAGGCTTCAGACCCTTCCTTAACAGAGTAGAATTTCAGCTAATTCAACAGTAATGCTTCCTCTGTTCTAGGGCCTAAACACCCGCAGTCCTTGTCGTCATTCCCAAGTAACAGCAATTCTGGCCCAGTCTCACCTGTCGTGCCTTCTGCACAAGTCCTAGTGTGACCATCCCACTTCTGAAATGGGCTGCTGGTAGGCACAGCCTGAGAAAAACAAAGGGAGATGGCCCTTGGAACGCAGCCTCAGGTACCACTAGTTGTTTTGGCAGCTACATTATATGGTCGGCTGGTATTGCTGTTATAGTCCACCAAAGCCCCCTGTATCTCACTGTTTTTCTAGGAATTGGTCCTCCAATAATTTTGATGACTTAAATCAAATCCATTTATATGTGAGCCTCTGCTAGATTGCTTTTCTCCAGTCATTCTGTACAATTGCTATTTTATGTCCAAACAGAGGGACTAACTTATATGTCTGGTCAATGTCATCTTTTTAAGGGCAATTCATAATTCCAACCTCTTGAAATCATTTTGATCCAGGTTCTGTTATCCCATATATTTGTCTTTGGTCCTAGCTCCATATCAATGAGAAATTTATTAAGCATGCTTTAAAAAATTTTACCAAGCCATCAGTACAAAAGAAGACAGGGACGAGATCAGCTGTGTATCTGTGATAAGAGCCCAATGGCTGTCATTCTTACACGAGTCAGCCTAGGTGTGGAAACTTACTGAGGTACAAATCACTCCAGAAGATGCGGCCGCTAAGAGCATCAGTTCTGTGGTGCAGCAGGCCTAGATTACAAAACCCATGCTCAGCCCTTCTGTATGCCAACTGTGTGGTCTTGTTCCTTAAGCTTTCTGATGAACCTGCGACTGCAGTACCTACTGCCCAGGGCTGCAGAGTAGAGTACGTAAAGAGATGCCCAAGATGTATAGATCAGTGCCCGCCACAAGCTTACCTCTCATGAGCTCTTTTCCAAATCCCTCCCTCTCATAAAAGATCTCCATCTTGTACGTGCGGCTTTGAAGGCCCAGCATTAAAGGTGAACATCTGATGCTCTGCTAAGACAGCTTCATCTGCAGCGGCCTCTTTACTCCTTCTTAAGGAGTAAAACTTGTTGGCGAAATTATTTATTTGTAAAATGGCCCAAAAATAGGAATTGAAATTGCTTTCTTTCTTTATATTGTCCAATGGCATATACAATTAACTCTGGACATGTGTGGCCCTATTGTTCTGTGACTCTGAATTTTAGAAGAAAAAAATTTTGTCATCAAGTATTTTCTATTAATAAATTGAACCAATTGAATAAAAATAGACAAGTACTGCAATTCTAGTAATTAAAGCTCTTTTATCTTATAATGGTCTTCTCTGTGCGAAGAATTCACTCTCCGGAAATGTCCATAGGAAATTCGTGAAAGACACCTGCAGTTAGGTCTAACAGCCAAAACGAAGTTGCCAAGAAACAAGATTGCAAGTAGCTCGGCGTTCTGCTAGCTTAATCCCTGTGTCTACAGACTGGATATGATGAAACATGGCGAGAATTAGTAAATCTATCCGAAGAAAGCCAGATTTGCTGTCACACATTATTCAGTTGGGCCGTATTTTCAAAGCTTTAGATTTTCAATTACCTAAAATTAGTCATAGTGGTAAGAAACCACTTTTCTTTCTAATCTATCTGCATAATAATGTTCAGGCTTGTTTCATCTTTCAAATGAAAAACTTAAAACATCCGTTTAAAATGATTTTCAAAAGTCTCTGTTCTCCCACGTGTAACTTGGTGATTAAAAACATGGAGATAATATATAAAGATTTCCTAGATAATAAATTCTAAGCACAAATTTTGTGTGGCCCCAAATGGCTACTCGTTAAATAAAAAACCAAGGTACTTTAATAACAAGTCTAGATTAGGTCCTATTGGCTTTAATTGGATGATGAAAATTTATTTTATATGCATTCCTAAGCTCTCATCCAATCACACCTCAGGGCAGCAAGAGGGAAATCACTTCGCATTAGACTAGATCTGTCGGGAGAGCGAGGCGGGTCGGGCGCTCATTCCCTGAGTGGAACCAGATGCAGAACAGAATCCAGCGCCTCGCGCCCAACAGGAACCTTCCCTGCTAATAGGATGTGACTGAATTCCGGGGATGTTTGTTCAGTTAAAAGAGCAGGAACGGTTTCTCACCAGGGTCTCTCTGGATGCCCGAAATCGTCTACTTGTTTGTTTCTTAGAAGTCTTTAAATGTTGAACAAATGCACAGCCGCCTTCTGCGCCCTGCCCAGCCCCGCAGGCCGCTCCTGGGACGCTTTCCTGGGCGCTTCCTTCCTTCCTTCCGAAGACGTCTCCCACGTGCCTGCTGCCCGCACTGTGCTGCCCACCGCAACTCCCCCGGCAGTCCGCTCCATCCCGGGGCTCCTGAGCTCCCCGAGTAGAGCTCTGCACAGGGCTGCTCGAGCCTGTGCCCACGCAGTGGGGAAGCGCTGAAAGGAGGCGCTCGGCTGAAGGACCTAAAGCGCTTTCTCAGCGAGGTCTCCCCTTCCTCTGCTTGTAATAAGAGTGTATGCTTTTATTCGCTTTGGGATCCTTGAAGCCATTTTTTCCGTGTTGACTAGTTTTCCCATCAGAAGCTTTTAAAGTATGAGTCAAAAAAATATTACTCTACAGTTACACCCCCAGGGAAGGGAAAGATTGCCTAAGCATCTTGATGATTCAGGGACAGATACAGGCAGGAAGAGATTTGTTAGCTTGCCCTTCCATATTCAAACAAAAACAGATTTTAAAATCTGAATTAGGAAGGTTGCAAAAGAAGCTTAATTCAGATAGTTTTGTATCTGTTATAAGATTTCAACTTGGAAAAATTTAAGAAAAAGAAACCTAACACAAGCCTGGCAACTTCTCACTCTGCTCTTACTACAGCTAAGAGTTGTAGCAGTAAGATTGGCTTGCATCACTGTGCAGCAGAGCTTACGTTGCAGGGTGCGGTGTGACAGCTCAGGACTGTGGCTCCGTTGTCTAATCAGACGCCCCAGAGGGACAACGCCATTGAGCCAGCGGCCAGGACCACGCCTGCCACGTGCCAGCTGAGATAAAGGCTGTACAGTACAGGGACCGGGCAGACACCTCTTTCAGAACGCGAGGTCCATGGGCTGCCGTGAAAACTGTCAGAACAGAGGAGCAGGCAGTGATGGGAGGGGCCTTCTTGCAGGACACTGCCATCTAAAGATGCGCAGTCACGTGGGGGAGCACGGCTGGGATTTGAGGCATTTACCTGAGACATCCGGGTCAGTATCAGCAGTGATTCCTCAAGAGACGCTGAGTCTGCCCTTTTTTCTGTTTACTCATTTATCCATCTTAAATGCAGACATTTCTACGATCCCTGGACATTCTGGAGTAGAAATGCAGACATTTCTACTGTATCCTACTGGATGAAGGATGTACCAAATACACTTACGATAGGTTAATTTGACAGTCTGAGAAAAATAGCTCCCTAGAATCTATGTTTGGTCAATAATAACTAAAATAGCAGTGGTTTTTCTTAGCCACCTACTATGTGCCCCTCTGTGACCATCTCATTTGACTCTCCCACTTGCTTAAAGGAAAAGGTGGAGCAGGCCGGTGCAGAGTGGGCCGGGCCCCTCCGAGGACCACTGGTACCGCATGCTGGGAACAAAGCTAAAGCACTGCACGTCAGGGCCAGGGCCAAAGGCAGCGTGGACTGCGGTCCAGTAGCAGGGAGGCCACCAGGACTGTGCACATTTGTTTGTGTATGACATGATTTCAAAATTGGAAGAATATGTTTCCCTGAATCTGGCATTTATGAAATGATAATGTGACGGTCGTGCTTACAGTAACCGCCGTGTAAAATGCTTCTCTCGTGTGGGACCCTGATTGAACTGCAGCTGTTTGTGAGTTGAGCTTTGATCCAGGTGCTATTACTGAGTCCAAATTGCTGCTCTGCGCTCACAGACCATGAGACCCTGGGCAGTGCCCGCAAGCTCTTTGCACTCGTTTCTCGCCCCTGTAGTGTGGGGTCAAGCAAGTGAGAGGATGGGCGTGCGTTGCTTCACAAAGCTTTCACATTCGCAGAACATTCACAAAATCATCATCACGCATCGCTCCTTCCCCACCCCGCACCACTTTGTCATTCCGTCTCATGTGCCTGTTCCTTCCAGGGACTCTAAAAGGTCTGGCTCTCCTGCGATTTCATAGGCAATTTGTAAAAATGAGTCTGTAATTCATTTAGGAGTAAAACCTAATTATACTGTATTGTTGTGTAATTTCTCTAGTGTGTCCATAGCTGCTGCTGCTGCTGCTTATGAGAATAAGAAGGTAAATGATGACGTCTATTAAAAGGAAGAAATCCATGTGTTGTGTACATGTGTGTTTCCTTGGCCTTAGTGGTGGATGGGATTTGTAGGTCCGTCTGGAACCCAAACTCTGATCCAGCAGGTCTGGGGCGAGGCTCACGGTTTGTACTTCCAAGATGCTTTCCGGGGAGCCTGTCTGAGCACCCACACACTGCACGTATTATGCTGAAATTGTGCCCATCTGGATTGTGGTCCAAGGTAAAATACATCAAGGTGCCACCCTGAGAAAAACCATAGAAAGTAAGCCCAGGGCTGCAGGCTGGAGGGCCCGGGAAGCACACACAGGCATAGTCCAGGGCTATCCGGGTGCTGAGGGCCGAGTCCGGTCTCCCTGTACCTTCCAGTTGGAGGAATGCGGGGCGATGGCCTGCGGATCGCCTCAAGAATCTCCATAAACCGCAGATATGCAGGAGGCCAGAGTCTGTGCTATGCAGGCTCCGGCCCATGCCAGGGCTGCCAGGCCACTGCCCACAGAGGTGGCAATGGGACACGGTCAGGCCCAGGAGCCTGCAGGAGCGTGCTGGCAGCCGCAGGTAACTTCCCCGACAGTAGCTTGCTTTCCGTGAGACACAGGGCTCAGCCCCACGGACCTCATGTGCCCACCTGCAGAACAGCTTGCCAAGGAATAGGCCACAGAGAGAAGGACCTGCAGGTGACACCGGGGCGCACGGCCACTTGGCTGAGAGGAGTGCCTGCGCTCACAAAGCACACACCGCACAAGTGCTGTCGCACTCCCCTTCTCAGGGGACAGGAGGGACAGTGAATCAGGTGCAGAGGGGAGCACCTTGGTGCTCACCTTCTCACACCCCAGTCCTCTGGAGAAAAGCACGTGAAACCCTCCTCACCAGACTAGTGTCAATAATAAAGTCCTGGAGAAACACTTTTAGAAGTTTAGATTTTAAAAACTCCTAGGAATATTGGCAGATAGAGAGCCAATGGCTGCCCTTGGTGTCCTTTGGATTTCACCAGGAATTGGAGTTTTCACGCGGGCTCAGCACAGTGGAGCACTGAAAGCCCTGCACACGCATTTCCCCAGGGTCCTCCTCAGGCCTGTGTTGGGCCTGCCCCAGCCGCAAGGGCCAGGTTCGATCCTCAGTACTGCATGCCATGCCAACCCTGGAACCTGGGCGTGTGGTGCCCGCCCTGCAACCAGGTGTGGTGGCATACGCCTGTAATGCCAGCACTGGGGAGGCTGAGACAGGAAGGTCACTACGAGCCTGAACTGCATAGCGAGACAGTGTAACAAATAAGTAAATATATGAAAATAGAAAAAACCCTATCACAACCAAGGCAGGGCTTAGGTTCTGTTTTGCAATAGTGGAAACTGAGGCATACCAAGAGGCATATACAGAAACTTCAGAGTATGAGCAAAGTGAGATATTCATCACCTAGGATCAGGTGTGTGTGGGTGTGTGGGGGTGTGTGTGCGCATGCACGCCGAGGATTGAACTTAAGACCTTGCACTTGCCACGCACTTACACCACTGAACGATCTCCCCAGATCTACTATATGCATGTTTAAAAGACTCATTCTAAACCTGTCAGAGAGCTCAAATGAAACATACAACATAAAACTGAGTTTAGGAAGTTAACAAAATAAGGGAATATTTCAATATTTCAACTGAATTTGATAGTGATTTTTCATGATCTTATAGGAAGAGAATATGGCTGAGGACAGATATAAAAAAATAATTAATGACTTTTTGTTCTATAAAAGTGTTCTTTTCCAAATAGTTTTGCTCTGCTTCTTTCAGTTTGGGATGTGCTGGTCACTGGTGGCATTGTCTAGTATGATGAGATTTTGGTTTTAAGATTAAACTGTTCTTCTGTACTGTGTTATCTGTACCTTGACAATTGGCCAAAATTTATGGGTTTTTGCATCTTTGATTTATTCTCAAATAATGTGTTGTAAACACTTAAAGGGGGTGAGCTGCGGCAAGATGAAGAGAAAAAAGTAAAGGAAGATTTTTCTGGTGATATAAACTTTCCTTGATTATAATAGTTACACAAAATATATAAGTGGATGTTTGTATGGGTCGAATAGAAAAGCAGAAATTTCATGTGATTAAAGGAACAAATATAGTCTCCGGGTTCCTGGTGGCTGCTGCCCATTGTCCCCTAGCAGAGGGAGCACTGAAGGAGCAAGGGGAGGCAGCCTTGTCACTGCCCAGGGCTTGGCCACTGGGTCGGTAGTGTTTCTGGAGATACATCTTGACCTGGGGAAGAAGTTTAGCGCAGGCAGTACAAGCCCCAGGTAATGTGACTGTATAACAGGTTACTCAACAGCTCGTTGCCCAAGACAGTGACAGCACTTATTTTGCCACAGTGTAGGCTGGAGTGGATTCCCTCGGTTTTCTGTCAGAGCAGGCTGCAGATAGGGGGTTATCAGCAGGCTGCGCACGCGCATGTGTGGTTGTTGCCTGCCGGCCCAGACCTTAGCTGGAGCCGTCTTCCAGAATGTGTACGTGTGGTCTCTTCTTGTGTGATGGGCTTCTTCACACTATGATGACTGGGTTCCAAGCAGGGACGTTTGCAAAGAGAAAACCTGGCGAGAACCGTATCCTTTCTGTGACTTCAGCTTGGAAGAACATCTTTTCCCCGGTTTTCCCCTCTCCCCTGGAGAAGGCACATGTTCAGGTTCTGCTCTGAGGGGCGGGAACATAGATTCCACCCTGGGGGGGGGGGATGTGTGTCAAATCACACTGTCAGAAGAGCGTGTGGAGTAAAGGCGTTACAGCTGTGGTCCTTCAGAAAGATACAAGTTGTCACATACATGGATCGCTGCTGCCGACACTAGGGCTCCAACTATTGCTGACTTGGGCACCTCTGCATTTGTCACCCTTCCCTTGATAAGTAGTGTTCCAAAGAAAATCCAGAGCCATGCCTCCCAAAGGAATGAATTTCCAGTTTTAGACAGAACATGGGGGGAGGTAGGGGTAGGGACTGTGGTTGATGGCATTTTGACTTTAGTTTTTATGTTGCAGTTGAAAGAAGCTGGAATGCCCAGCCTCAGGGGACCTAGAGCAGGAGCGTGCCCTGTCCAGAGGTACCATCTGCCTAGCGAAGGAACCGCTTCTGAGCATGGCCCATCTGACCCGTGACCCATGTTAGGTGCTTCCCTGCATGTAGGTTTGGAAGAGGAAAAGCAGAGATCTTGAGGTAATTAAGAGTTTTAGGGGATAGGGCTTAAAGACAAAAGAAGGAGAATGAAAGGTAAAGAATAGAAAGGCCCCAAAGTCCTACTCTTTTCTCTTTGATGCTGTCTCTTGGGCCAAGGTGTTCTCTCTGCTGGGTGGCTTTCATCAAATCTGTTCATGCGCTTCCTTTTGGATAGCTGAACTGCTTCTCTGCCTTTAGAAGGATAGCAGTTGACACATCCAGTTACAGTGAGCCCAGGTGAGCCAGACACTTCACATGAAAGGTGTTTGGAAGGGAAGGTCATGGTCACAGCATGCGGGGCTGTGTTGCTTTGCAGAAATACAAGGTCTGACAGAATACCCCAGACCTGACAGACATGAGCAGACTTAGGCACTCCGGGACAAAAGCAGACAAGTCCTTTCCCAGGATGCTGGCTAATCCAATTCAGGCCTGTGTGCAGCCCGCAGCTCTGCTCGGATGACCACTTCACTGGGTGATGGCTATTAAAATTGGATTTCTTGTTCAGAAGAGGGTCAGAATTAGAATTCTGCAGAGTATTATCTTCGTCTTCCAAAGCCATGTCATTTTGTAAAACATTGCACTGCCTAGAAATCCTCCTGATCCTTTTGTTCTTCCTCACATCTAATCCGTATTTGAGTTAGCAGCAAAACTGGGCACAGACACCCCCAGAGAGGCATGAGGCGCGATCAGCACCCTCTCCTGGGTCACTGGTAACGATTAATAAGATGCTGCGCTTCAGCTGTGTATGTTTTGCTGTTTGCCACAATCAAGCCTGAGTAAAGCTGGCTTTTGTGACTTCTGATTCCCTGTGGTGTTGGGAGTTTCTGGCGATGGGCTGCCTGGCTCTGCGCTTCAGCTCCCCAGGAATAATCGCTGGGGCCATTGCCTGACATTCCTAGGAAACGGCCATGCTTCTGCACGGCCGGTGGTTGTGGCACAGGGTTACCTCTTAGGATTGCTCCCTAAAAGCAGGCTGAGGGGGGATTTAACTCTTGAAATGAAGTGCGTTTGGCTCACTGCCCACTCCGCCTCCTAGGCAGTCAGGAGGTGACTGCAGAGAGGCGGCCTTCCTTCAGGCCAGCGCTGTCTTCTGCTGCTTTGCCACGGGCCTCAGGACAGGGTCCCCAGAGAAGCCAGGTGCCCATCGCGGCAGCAGACCCCATCTTCCAGTGCCAAGGCCATGGCTTTGATCTTCCCCATAAACTGAGAGAGCTGCACAGACCGTGAGCAGCTTTTACTGTTTTCCTAATCACTTTCCTTGGGTTTTCCCACAACTTCTGTTGTGTTGCTATCTCAGCCTGCTCGTGTCAGCAAAACAAGAAAGAGAAAACTCCCCATAAGGAATGCTGATTGAATAGTTCATTTTTTTGTGTGTTTAATTTAGAAAATACAAAGTTGTGGTTCTTGTCTTAAATTATATCCCATATGGGCCAGCTAAATAGCTCAGCAGATTAAAGTGCTGGCTTAGGCAGACGCAGGGGCCGCGGGTTTGATCCCCAGCCTGCTGTACTAGCCCCACACCCAGGGCGCGCTGAGATGGCGATTGAGACTGGGCGTGGTGGTGTGCGCCTGTAATCCCAGCTTAAGGGAGGCTGAACACAGGCAGCTCACTAAGAGTCTGATCTATGTAGTAAGACCCTGTAGACCTTGTACTAAAATAGAAATAAATAAATAAATAAATAAGTTCTACCCCAGATACAAGATCACATGTGAATTACACCCCCCAGCGCATCCTCATGCTGCGAAGTTCTCAAGATTGTCAAGTTTTCTTCCTTTACTCAAAAATTCCTTCAAAACAACACCATTATCCTTTTCCTAAGTTGTATTTCCTTTTTTAAATGTTCCTTTCTCTTTCACACCCTCCATTCTGTCTTTTATTGATATCCTTTTGATGAAATGTGGGCTTGGAATTGCTAATGATATCGGGATAAATGTTTAGACCCAGTATGAAAATATTAGAAAGTAACAGAGATAGCCTCAGTGCCCAGCAGCTAGCTTCCTTGTGAAGGAGAATGCATTGATGGGTGAGTTTTATGTCCCAGAGAACTTCAGCCCCAAATTGAACCCATCCCCCGCACTGTCCGATCTTTAGTGTCAGACACCAACACACACGCAGTTTCGGCAGCGCCCGTCATGTGGACAGTTGTCTCCAGACGCTGCTCGTGCCCTGTCGGATAAAAACGACCCCCTTAGCGTGTAGGTTGTGAGGAGCAGTGCACTCCCGTCACCCGCGTTC
>NDGN011446652.1:0-16038 GCA_002564285.1 Tympanoctomys barrerae
GGGGGCGGGGCCAGCATGGCAGGCCCAGGGATAGAACCCCTGGCCCTTGCACCTGCTTACAGGTGCTTTAATCCTCTGAGCTATTTGGCTGGCCCTCGTACAATGTTTAATTTAAATATTGATTTGGGATTTTGGATTGAGATAAGAAATTAAGGGTCTTGATTTGGGAGGCAAGAGGCAAGAACTGAAACCTTTACACTGAGCATTATGCAGTAGAGAACAGAGAACGCTAAAGCCCAGCACACACGTTCGCTGAGAGAGTGTCCACTGTACCTTGTACTATGAATAACCACTATGAGGACAATAACATGCAGTGTATTAATTATTGAAACTATCCTACTAGTCGGTTTTGAACCTGCTTAATTGCTATTTGTTTCTCAATAAAATTAAAAAAAAAAGAAAGGTTGGGAAAGGAAGAACAGCCCATACTGGAAATAGGCGAGGAGTGCTCAGGAAGGAGACAGACAGGTGATGAGGGTGTGGTGGCCACCCAGGAGGCCAGGACACGAGGGAGGGCCTCAGCGCTGATTGCGAGGTCGGTGCTGGCTTGCAGCACATCATTGCAACATAATCAACATGATCTCAGTAGACCTACTGAATATGAAAAGGCTGCCTGAATCCTGAATGTAAGGGTTAAATTTAAGAGTAAGGGACCCAGAAAATGGGAGCATCGAGACCTGATCCATTTCCATGAGCTTGGCAGAGCAAAGAGACAGATGGTGAGGAAGCCTGAAATAGTGGCATCCCACAGAGGAAGTGAAATTGAACATGTTTGTCACCAAAGAGGGAAGGAAGTCTGTATTAGAGAAGGATGTATTGAAAATAGAAATAGCACTGAGAGGGATTAGGAAATTTAGAATAAGGAGATCCAAAAGCGTAGATTAAAAGGAAAATGTTTGCAGAAAACAAGGTGTCAGTTACCCAATATACAAAAAGAGAAGTGGAAGTTCCAGAAATAATGAGGTACTTAGGAAAAACCAGTTCACTGATTTTTTTTAATGTATTTAGTACAGAGTCTATAAGGTCTATAGGGTCTCACTACATAGATCAGACTAGTAGTGATTCTCCTGTTTTCAGCTTCCCAAGTGCTGGGATTACAGGCGCATGCCAACATGCCGTCTCTGCTGCCATCTCAGAGAGCTCAGGGGGGCATGGACAGCATAGCACACTGGGAATTGAACCCTGCCCACTGCATCTGCCTGAGCAGGTGTTTAGTACGCTGAGCTACCAGGCCAGCCACATTTAGTTGATTCTAATTACAGTAATCAATGAGGAAAGAATAGCTAGCATTTGTCTAAGTTACTCTTTGCTGGGAATAGTGCCTAATGGTTTGTGTGTACTAATTTACTTAACCTTGTGAGCAGCTCTGGGGTGTGTACACCATAAAAATTCCTACTGTACATGTAGCAATCCTAATCTTTAGAGAATACATCCTGCTCGGGATTTCAGGGAAAGGAATTGAAAAGAAAGGAATCTTACGGAGACTGGCTAATTGGAAGCACCGGAGACAAGGAAGGGCTCCAGCATCCCCAGAACAACCAAGACAGAGTTATTATGTATGAGAGAATGAAAAGCTGCTAGGAGGGAAGTTTTCTTCCTTTAAAGCTACTTATTTGTGAAGCAGGCAGCACTGAGCTGGACCTGCGTATACAAAGGCTAACCAGACATGAGTCGGCCTGAGAGAAGGTGCCGAGCAGCAGAAGCAGAATGGGAACGGAGGCCACGTGGGTCCTGGAGCTCGGGAGCACGGCCGAGATCCACGGGGACTTCATTCCACACATAATGTTCACGCCGGGCCGGTGAGGCAGGAAGCACTGATTTTAGGATGATTTTATGTTACCATTGGAAAGGTTATCATTGCTTGGTTCTTCTATCACTTATTATTAGTGATGTTTAACCGCTTTGTTACAACTTCTGTTAAAATCTGACTTTTGTATATTCTATGAGGGAAAACCAATTCTGGAAGCTATTTCGTGACTTTGTAGTTTGTTTCAGTGTACATTCTCAAAGAGGAAACTATATGTGAGAAAGTCTTTAAATCAAAGCAAAACATTTAAATTTTTTTAATGTAATAATACTTAAGAATTAAATCCTTTTTAGTTACTTTGAAGTGCAATAGGAAATATGATTACAATGAAGAAAGAACTGATAATAAGAAAAACTGTGCTTTATTTATTTATTCATTGATTGTATTTTAGGGAAGGGTCTACAGGGTGTTCAGGGTCTCACTACTAGATCAGACTCGTAGTGATCCGCCTGTTTACAGCCTCCCAAGAGCTGGGATTACAGGCGCGCGCCACCACACCCAGGCTCAATCGCAGACTGAGCATGCTCCAGGGGTGGGGCTGGCACAGGAGGCCCCGAGATCAAACCCCGGCCCCTGTGCCTGCTTGCGGGCACTTTAATCCACTGAGATATTTGGCCTGCCCTCATGCTTTATTTATTAATATGATACTGACCAAGTATATATTTTTACTCTATTTTTCTGGACTTCTAATTCTTTGTTATTTAGAGGCCTCTAGTACATAAGCTGAGCCACTCTTATTTCAACAAAACCAAGTTTTTTTTCAAACATTCTCCCTATATGTAACAGCTATAATTTACTAGAAAATGTAGGAAATTATTGAGCATTTTTTTTCCTATTGACTCAGGCATCATCATAGCTGACAAGTTGTAGTTCTTTGTATTGTATAGCTCGACAGCCCACATTTTCATGAAGAAACTATTTAAGATCATCAAAAAATAAATGGAAAATGTTGAAAGGAAGTTTCTTGAGTGATTGACCATGGGAGATGGTGTGGCTGCGGTAAATTGGAATAGCGTCGCCTCTAAACCAATCACGTCTGGCAAGAGGGAAACCCGAAGTTTATTTGAGGAACTAGTCAAAAGTTACCTGCGCACTTAGTGGGGTGGGAGAGAGAGGGAAGAGGCATTTTTCATCTTTGAAGATGCGGCAGCTGTCTGGGAAGCTCAGCCTGACATGTGGGCCATAATTCTATAGATCGAGTGGATGAAGATGAGTTTGTCAAATTTTAACTTCTAAGTAACTTGGAATATATTGTTTATATTTTAATATATGGAAGAAAGCAAAATTGGCTTAACACTTGATTAAATTTTATGGGAGAACCGCAGTACACTAACCCGAATAAAATCACATTAAGCTGGTGGCCAACAACACAATTCAATTACGACAAATGACTTCTCAAGAAAATGATTTCTTTCTTGGAAGACAAAAAATAATGACAGAAACAAAATCAAGGCAAATAATTTGTCTCCTATGACTTAAAATTGAAAACTTCTATCTAGGAAAAAAAAAAGAAGACTGGGAGATGAATTCTCCTTCCACATTTACCTCCAGTCTTCACCATTACAGTGACAATAGCCAGCTAACGTGTCCCGTAACTCCCTTTCAGGGCACAGCGGAAAAGAAAACTATGTGTAGTTTTTAGGTGGAATAAGTGGTAGAAACTGCACAGCTGAGAAGGCACTTCATGGCAAGCTTTCCTCTAAGGTCAGACACAGGGAACCTTTCTAAACATTAACAGTAGGTTTGGCCCTGCGCTTGTGGAAAAGAAGTGACACTGCAGATGTGCACTCATTGGAACATGTTTTGCAAATCTCCAGGTTATTGGTTTTCACGCCTCACTGTTGAATGATGGGCCCTGTTCCTGTAAAAGTTCTCGCCATGTGTCTCTTTCCATACTGAAAATTCTGATGGAAACCTGGAAGAATGTATCACCCTAGGCTTTGCAACAGGGAGAATAATCTGAAGACATTCAAGTATTCATTGGATTGCAATTGACTTAATTTTACTTCCTGGAACATCAGAATCTCATTAAAAGCAGTCATTGAATAAAAATATCACTTAAGATACACTCAATGATGGATTCGGGCCAAATGCAGTTTTATTCTCTATACCCAGATCAGGCATGGGCAATTGTTAGCTCACTGCCAAGAGAGTTGTTGGACTTAGATCTGTTTACTTCTTCAAGGAAGCCTACAATTTGCTCTGCATGGCTTCCACTGCAGATTTAAGAAAGCATAAAGCCGACTTCTCAGAGGGGAGTAGCTGTCAAACCATCAGCTGGCTTCCAGGGAGTAAGTACAGCTGGAGAGAAGGAGAAGGAGAAGGACAAATCACTGTAAAATCTGTGATCACTGGCTTCTCCGGTTGTGATTGCCCGAGGGTGGCGCCAACAGGGCAGCACAGGGACCAAAACCCCATCCCCTGCGTCTGCCTAAGCAGGCGCTGTAATCCGCTGAGCTATCTGGCTGGCCCTAAAGACACACATTTTGTAGTCACACTTTTGAAAAATATTCTGTGTGGTAAAATGCATACAATTATATAATCATGCAATTATTTTTAACTTAGTTTTATTGGCATAAAATTGCAATGTGTAGTAAAGATATGATCCTCATGTATCTGTATCATATATATATTTCATATTTTGTTAAATTACCGAATTGAAATAAATATAAATTTAAAAACAACGTGGACCTTAGTTTAATTAAAAGCCTAACAATTGTGAAAAAATTTATATACCTGAATATAAGTGATGCGTCTGTCTCAGGACTTCCGAGGGTGCATTGCCCAGCTAGAGCTTCCCCAGTTTTCTCATACATTTTATGTTAGTGAGAAGATAATCTTAGAGATAACTTATTTTAATGCCTTATATGTAGGAAAACTGAGGAACAATGACACCAAATGCATTTCCATGAAGGAAGAAGAGAACAAAAGGAAAAAAAATTAGTATAGATCCACAAAAGAGTTGAGATAGTCGTACAGCTAGCTTCCCTTGGTTCATGGAAAAGCACATGGTGTGCTCACGCGGTGTGGACAAGGTCATGCCTGCATCTACTCCGAACTGTCACTGAGAAGACAGCAGTGTGCAATGCATCGACTACTGGCACTGCCTCACTAGCCTGCTCTGCAACTTGGTTTCATTGTTATGTTTATTGCTTTTTCTTTTTAAAACAAAAATAAAACATTGAATGAAAAACAATAAATGGAAAGCCAGATGTAGGACTAGAGTAATTTGACTCTAGCCTGGTAATCTCTTTACAATTATAAATGTGCCCAACCATATTATAAAACTGATCAATGAGAACATGGAAAAGCCTCAGACTTTTCTGAATTCCGAAAGCTAGATAAAGATGACACTATAACACCAAGCAATAGGTTAGAGATGGAGATCATGCAGTCCTCTTGACAAGACATAAGCTTTCTACTGGCAAAATGCAAATCTGCCTTACTACGTTGGCACTTCAAAGGCTCATCCCGTCTACTAGCCTGTGAGTGGTCTCCACCACCATCAGCCACCGGGTTTGCCTATACTCTATGGCCATGCTTCCTGTAATGACATTTTTGTCAATGGCAGACTGTATATATAGCCACACAAGATTGCAACAGATCTCAAAAATTTTTACTGCTTATTGGCAGTAGAATTCTCTTATTGTAATGCAACCTCATTCATGTATTTTTTGTGATATTGTTAGTCACATAATAGTACAGTGCATACAATTATATATGTTATATAATGGATGGTTGTGATATCAATGTATGATATATATGATATAATACAGATATATGTGTGTAATAGGCTACATAATATACCAGCAATATTAAACTTCTGTGATTTTGGTGTCAGAAGAAATCACCGACAGAGTATAAAGAATACCCATATAAAGACTTACAACATACAAAGACTTAAAAGACTAGGCCCCCAAGTTCAAAGAACCAATCCAAAAATTGGCATCTAAGATGAATATACACTTCTCAGATGAAGAAATACAAATGGCAAATAAATACGTGAAAAAATGTTCCACATCATCAGTCATTTGAGCAATGCAAATTTAAACAACACTGAGACTCCGTCTCACCCCAGAAAAAATGGCTAACATCAACAAGTCAACCAACAATAAATCCAGGAGGGGCTGTGGGGAAAAGGAACCCTTTTCACTATTGGTGTGAGTGTAGACAGTACAAGCATTATGGAAATCAGTATGGAGATTTCTCTAAAACTAATATTGCAGGTCCCATTCAGCCTAGCTTTTCCTCTCCTGGGTTTTTTGCAAATGAACTCAGAACATCATACTACAGGGATGTATGTGCCCCCATGTTTATAGCTGCACAATTTGTCATAGCTAAACCTTGGAAGCAACCCAAACACCCATCAACTGAGAAATGGATAAAGACAATGTGATATTTTTACACAGTGGAGCATTACCCAACTATGTAAAAATATAAACTTGAGGGCTTTATTGGTAAATGGATACAACTAGAGACCATATCTTAAGTGAAATAAATCAGACCCGCATGAACAAACATGTATTATCTCCCTCGTAGAAGAATATGAACAAGTAAATAAAATATGAAAGGCATAATAAATACAATGAAAGGGAAAGAAGCTGTTCAAAGAGAAGAAGTAAACACTGAGATAGAGAAAGACAGCAAGTGGTGAGACACATTCATGTACGTCCGGGGGACGGCTTGGCTTATCCTGCTGCTGCTCTCTGCTGGTCTATTGAATGGAGCAGTTAACGCTTAAATTTTACTTTTTCTTCTCCTTTTTAATTTGTTATAATTTTATTTTTACTCATTTTGCATACTTATGTCCAGAAATCTAAACAACTAATTAGAGACAATACTATGCAATACAACAAACATTGAATTCATATCATTTTTGTTTAGTGAAATTCTGTATCATTTCTATTTTGTTTTACCATTGTGTTCTGCCTTTAAAGAAAATTCTGTGATTTTGGGGCAATAAACAGTCCCTCAAAAATAAATGTCATAGATCATGTTACAATCCTTAAGTATCCTAAAACCTTATGTAATATTTAACACGTCAACTTAAGGTACGGCAAGCATGAATAGATATCTGCACTTACACAGAAGTACTTGCACACACATATGCTTGTGGGTTTCAAGCAAAACTAGAACATGCTTTGAGTAGGATTCTCATCCATTATTTTCATATCCACACTTCATATTTTAAACACTCCTTTTGAAAGAAAGATATTCTTCTGCTTCTGTGTCAATTTGAAAGGATTAAAACTGAGCTAAAAATGATTGTGTCTGTCTGCCTTGTGATGTTAGATTGAGTTTTCATTATAATAACAGTTAAAGCTTTCAGCCTGTAGTTCTGTTTGCTTGTGAGAATCAAATAAAATTAAATTGTGATTGAGATATTTAGACAATCGTGTATATGTGGGAAAAGGAGAAACTTCAAAGACATTTTAAGTTTTTTAAATCTCCAAAGAGAATACCGTCAAAATACGCCCCGTTGTTCAGGTGCAACTGTCAATTATTAGGAATATTTATGTGTGTCTTAAAAGCAAAACCATCTTGATGGCAAAGGGACCCTTGGCAGAGGTGGCCTTAATGCAGACAGTGGCATGCTGGCTTCAACAATCTACCTTAGAGATACCCGCCCTGAAGGCATCCTGAGTGCCCCCCCGCCCCCACAAAAAAAATCTACCTTGTTCACACTTTTATGTAGTTAGTAACACATGACACCAGGTGGCCTGGCAGCTGATCGCTAGCCTTCAGCAGACAGGATGTTCACCTCAGGCACGAGGTAGCTTGTTTGCTTTAGGCCCTGGGCCGAGTCCCGGCTCTATATATTTGATCAATTTCCTCGCTTCGGGGCTCCCAGCATATCCCCCTTTCTCGGTCTGTTTTTTCAGAGATGGGTGTTCCACTGCACTTAGAGAAGCTGTATTTGGAGAAGACTTTAAAGGACCTTTTCATACTTGAAACCAGTCTAAAGACTGTAGGTACTTGAATTCAGCAAAATAACCCAATATAGCCCAATAGTCCATAATAGCAGTGAGTTATCAGCACACCAGGCAAATGTCCGAGTTTTGTTGTGAAAAAAACGGAAGGAAAAATATATATATACACAAGAGAGTTAGGATAAATATATTGCTTCTCTCTTAGTTCACTGAGAATAAAAGTTTGTACTAATATTGTTTAGACAAGATATCATATCGGCATCTTGTTCTCTGAATAACTATTACAAAGACAACAATATCAAATGTATTCGTTACTGTAAATGTCCTACTAATCTGTTGTAAAACTGTTTCACCGATATTTTATCTTTTTTCTCATTAAAATGACTAAAAATGAATAAATAAATAAAGATACATTGCTTAGAAAACCCACCACAGTATAATAAAGTGACAAACTAAAAAAAAAAATACCGTATTCCTGCTGACTTTATTTGATCATATTTATACAAGCCATAGAGGAAAATAACTCAGATCTGATTTTTATGACTGGTCTATGATTTCAATTAGGGAGAATTGCACAAATGGTTGAGGCTACCAGACAGGACTAGGGAACGGTGTGTGTGTGCGTGCGCGTGTGTGTGTGCGTGTGTGCACATGCATGTGTGCATGTGTGTGTATACGTGCTCATGTTGGTTCCATTGTTACTCATTTTAAGGTGTGTTGCTTTACACCACATGTCATTGGTACTACAACAATGGCAAAGTCTTTCTGGACATGGCCTGCTCTAAGGCTAACTTCTAATGAGAAGACACAGCATTGGTGAATCTGAAAAAATTTGCAGTTACCTATTTTGAGTACAGAAGATTCTTCTCCAAGAGAAAGCAACTACTGTAGCATCTTTTAGAAAATCTCCATACCTTGAAATCTGAGCAACTACTGTGAAGACAATGATGAGCAATAAAATAACTGTTGTTAATATCCTATCAGCCTGTTTTGAAATTCTGTATCATTTTATTGTTTTTTGTCACTTTAAGATAAAAAAGAAGCATTTGGAAGCAATACTAAAAATGCATAACTTGGTCCATATCAAGCTAAGTTTTCTATGTATCTAATAATGTATATGTACATATTATTTTATTCAGCCAACAATATATTAAATGTGAAAAATATATGAAATATTAGCATTTATAGTTATTCTGCCTATAATTTATTGTCTTCACTAAATATATAGACATAGTTCAAAATCTAAAGCCAGAGTGCAATTTAGTTTTACATTATGCTCTACTTCTTTAAGTGGGCTTGTCTCATTAATCTCGTATAATTATAGCACATGTCCTTAAAGAAAATATTTTATCCTCCATTTAAAAAAGTAAAAAGTAATGAACCATACACGAAGTGATTTTATCATAAGAATGATAGACCACACCAATTGATAGAAGTCTTTTCTTAATATCCCCATTTTTCTTGATTGCACCAATTATCAGTGTCTATAAAATATCTATAACTAAAATATCTATAACTAAACAGCGAAGGCAAAGTGTCACTGCTCTGACTCAATACGTGGTGGGAAGAGTGGATGAGGGTAGCTGTGCTAGGACCTCTCGGGCAGCGGCGCACCTTCTCTTGGTGAGTGAAAACGCAGACAGTACACACAGGTGTACCAGGGTTTCTCAGTAGGGTGTTAGCTGTCACGGTGACTCATGGCAGAACATTAGCCTGGTGGGCTATTTGGGTTGAATGGTGGTCGCCAAGAGATACACCCATGCTCTGAACCTCAGAACTTCTAACATTACTTTATTTGGAATAGATCTCTGCGAATATAAAGTTCTTGGTGTGAGATGCCGCAGATCCTCAAGAAGTGACCTGAACTCAGCCTCAAGTGTCTTTGGAGGAGACTTGAAGAAAGAGACAGAATCACAGAAAAGGGGAGAGGCTGTACGATCAAAATCAGAGGAGGATTGTTTTGCCACAAGCCAAGGCATTGGTGGGCCACCAGAATCTAACAGAGCCAGGGCTGGAGTTGCTCCTTGCGGACTCAGAAGTCTGCTAATGCCCGCAGTGCAGTGAGGACTTCAGGCCTGCGAGGGATGAGCTTCCCATTGGGAGCTACCAATCTGCCCTGTTCACTTTCGTATCGCTGGGTCAAAACAACTGCTGCGCACAAATGAAGGGAGGATATGTCTATCTGGGCTTGTGGCCATCGGGTTCAGTCCATGGTTGCGTGGCTTCAAGGTGGAAATGGCCTTGTAGAAAGGCACACAGGGACAGATTCTCAGCCAGGGGGAACCAAGAAGCAGAGAGAGGGTGAAGAATGGGGAGCAGGAATACGACATGCTGGGCCATGCCCAGTGACACATTGCTCTTTGTAGGCTCCGCCTGCTAATAGCATATTCAGCTGTGAACTCATCCACTGAACAACCAACTGAAGGGTATAGCATTCCAATCATCTGATCACCTTTAAAAAGCCCCACTTTTGAACACAGACTTTTGGGGAGCATTTTAGATGTAAACTGTTCTGGTTTATGTGTGGGTGTTCCCCCAAAGGCTCATGCGGTCATGGGGCGGCTTCTAGAGTTTGCGATGGATTGCTGTGGGTGTGGGTGCTGCACCTGATCTGGGACGGGTAATCTGCATCCCAATTGAAGAGGGGAGAGAGGCCAGCTGCTGCCTGAGCTGCGGCACTCCCTTTGCTCTCTTGCTTTATGTCACTGCCATGAACGGTTGCTCTCTGCCATGTGCCGTTCTGCCTTGGAGCCAGCTGAGTATGGACTGAAACTGCCACTAACTGTGAGCTAAATAAATCTTTGCTTCCTTCATTTTGTGTGTTGGGTATTTTTTCCCAGCAATGAGAGAAGAGTAACTGAGATATCAACTATAACAAGTGTGCGGTAACTTGTTACAGCATCCATAGGAAATGTACTTAGAGTTCTATTAGGCAGTTTTTGTGTCCTTTTTCCATGTTGCATGCTTTCTTTCTCTAGCTGAGCTGTGGATGTGTTGCATCCATTCAGCTATAGAATGCATTTCAGCCTGCCGAGGGCTTCTCTGCCGCCCCTGGGAGACATCTGCGGGAAACCACTTAGGCATCTGATGGATCTGAGTGCAGTCATCTGGGGCCACAGGCCTTGCAGATCTAAAGGCAATTGAAGAAAACAATAATTTTAAAATTTCCTAAATTTCTCAAAATATTCAAACATTTAATAGGTATGCATGTGAGCGACTATTCTATTTTAGTTATTTGATCCTAGAAATAACACTATGTTTTGCATAAATG
Source organism: Tympanoctomys barrerae (assembly GCA_002564285.1). NCBI lineage: Eukaryota > Metazoa > Chordata > Mammalia > Rodentia > Octodontidae > Tympanoctomys > Tympanoctomys barrerae. Next base: position 11,009 of record NDGN011446652.1, read on the forward strand.
AAAAGATTGTTGGAACACCTTTAATATGTACTGAAGTTCCCAGCTCCAACTATGCAAATTCAGGGATAGCTGTCTTGTTTGTCTGTGGAACTTGATGAAGACTAGTCCACCAGTTTTAAAACTGCCTGCTAACTAATCAAATGTTGTTGTTGACATCAATAGCATGTGAGTTACCTATACCACACACTTGGTAAATCTTTGTTTGTAGCTCTCATAATCATTCTATATAGGGGTTAATGCCTGATTACTTATGTCTTTTTAATATTGAAACACATCTTAATTTATTGTAATTACTTATAGATTTCAATTACATTACATTTAGATAATTATAATGAGTCAGAGAACTCTCATGTTGGTAGGATGTACTTCCTTGTGTATAGGCTGGCAGGTTAATTTTTTTTTTCATTGAGTTATTCTGGGAGCATTAATAGTATTTTTATTAAAAGAGTGAATATTGATCTGAAAAAAATCCCTTATGTTAGATAAATGTCATTGCAGGCAGAATTGATGATGTCCAGGTAAATTACAGGACCATCTGATGATGTTCTTTGACCATAGAGGCACCGCCGGGCCTATCTGATCCTGAAGCAAATCTGTGCAGACTTCCTGGAAGAGTAGGTTGGTGCTGGGGGACCTCTGGCCACAGGCTGCTGCTGTGGGGGCGCGGCCACGTCGTGCAGCCCTGACTCCTGAGCACGAGGCCCTTCTTCTTCTCCTTCCACTCCACTCCTTCTCCTTCTCTTCCCCTTCTCTGCTGTCCCTTCCTTGTCCCTAAGAGGCTTTAATTCTACACATAGTTCTAATCCTCTTTGCATCACTTTATGTTTGGTGAACACTATCATTCATATTTGGACTGGATTATAATAGTACAAATTTAACATTCTGTGCTCAGAAGTTTAACACCAGTTGTAAAGACAGAAACTAGACCTACAGTCAGGATTTTCTGTGTCACTTGGCTGGCTTTTTCTTTAATTAGTATTTTCCATGTCATTTGAGGATTTGACTTGCCAGTGTTTTCTGAGATTGTGATGTCCTAAGGGAAAGGGATCCTATTTAAATAATTCTCTTTGGACAGGCCCTAAAATAGCACAATGCAAAATTAGTACTTTGAAATTCTTTTTGATGAGTGAGTAAAGTCATGCCTCAATCCCTGATAAAAATCATCACTATTTCCAAATTACATAAAGGCTATATTTAAAGCTTCTGAAATGGAGCAATTAGCGAAAACTAAGATAGAATGTTGCCTTTGGGGAGCTTAGAATTCTAGTGAGCATGTTTCTGTCACAATCTATAAAAGATGCTCACTGTATAGAAGTACTGACATTGTAGTATTAAAATATTTCAGAGGGAAACAGCAAAATGGCATAGTAACTCAGAATAGCAATATTTTATGAATCCTGTTATTTTTCAAGTCTAACTGCTCTGTGAATCTATTATGAATCAAGTCAATGATTTGCTAAGGTACTCCGTGGTTATTCTTCAAACAAAGAGGAAGTAAATGTCTGGTGGAGCAAAGGCATAATCTCTACAATTTAAAATAAATATGGTTATACTAGGTATCTCAGTTCCTTCTATTTTGTCTCTAGAACAAAACACCTGACATCTAAATTCAGGAAGTAAAGGTTTGTTTAGCTCCCAGTTCGTGGAGGTTTCAGTCCGTACTCACTGGCTCCCAGGCACACAGCAGCAGTTTGTGGTGGTGGAAAACAGCAAAATAGCAAGAGCAGAGGGGAGGAGAGGCAGCGGAGAGAAAGCCTCTCTTCTTTACTCATGTTGTATTAAGGCTACCCCCTGGGAGGGTGTAGCACTCCCACCCGCAGTCCCAGAATTAGATCATGAATTAATCACAAACTCTAAAAGCCTGCCCCATGCCGGCATGAGACTTTTTCAACTAGAAAACACTAGGAAAACGACAATAGAATGTAGAAGGAACAGGTAGTAGAATAGAAAAATGAGATTTTTATTTTAAGCAGAGAACTTTAATGATTTTTAAAAGGAAAGCCTGTATCAGAAGTAACACTCACGCCTAAACTGCAAAGCTACAGGGCAAACTAGACTTCCAGTTAAGGAGGCAAACGCCTGGGACAGCCTGGACTCTCCTTGCTCATCGTAGGTAAGCAGCGTCTCCCCTAAACCCCGCGAAGATGGGCCTGCTGACATGAGGGCGCTCTGCTTCTCTCACACGTACCCAACTCTTGCCATACCACGGTTTTCTGAGGTTGCAGGTGGGGCACTTCGGGTGAGTAAATCTAAGAGCCGCGCAGACACAGTCAATGTCGTACAGAACGAACGATACAGCAGATGCAGGGGAGTGCGTGGCCAAGCTGGCTGAGGAAGGGAGCGGGACCTTCACTTGCAAGCCCCCACGGATGCGCAGGCCTCCACTCTGGGAGCTCCCGGGAGACTGGACGGCGGCCGAGAGACCGGTGCGGTGGAAAGCCGCCCTCGCGAGCTCCCGTGGGAGCCCGGGCAGTGCTTTCCAGACCCGCCGCGAGCTTTTATCTCTGTCTTTACCGTCCTCTGCTCTGTGCCTGGCTCACATTTGCCCTGCGGAGCTGCGTTTCTCCATATCCTTTCGCCTCTCATTTTTCAAATAAACTTTGGGGACTGTTACTGGCCCATCCCGTGAATTCAAGGCAAGAAGGACCTGGAATACTTTTGATTGGTGAACCATTTCTAAGGAGCAGATAATGCTTACTTTGTCTTGTCTCTTTTTTTTTCAATTGTTTCTTCTTTTTCTCTTAATTTCTTATATATATCTTTCTTTTTTCCAATTTTGCATGCTCGCATCTAGTAATACGAATAACTGGTTGGATGACACTGCATCGCAGCAAATACCGTGAAATTAATATTGCTTTGTAAAGTGAAATTCTGTATCACTTGGTTTTTTCTGTTCTAATACTATTTTGTACTTTATTTAAAAAGAAGAGAATTGCCCAAGTCTTAAGAAGAATTCCAAGTTGAGTTGGAGGACGAGGGAGTGTTGCGCTGTAAGCGCGGGACGGCACAGAGGGGATTGTCGTTCGACCCTGGTCAGTTCTTTGAGTCTCTACCCTCACCTAAGATTTCGAATTACCTCCTTGAACTCTCCCCCATCATTTAAATCTCTAACTTTATTTAACTAGGTAATTCTGAAAGCTGTTTTGTTTAGAAGTTCATCTTGTATTATTACTTCAACGTTAGTATGTAAGTTAGTACTAAAAATGAACGAGGTAAGGAAGCCCTGGTCCCGGCACGCGGCCCTCGCAGGAGGACGGAGCTGCGGAGGTCTTGCGGCGCGGCTGGCGTCCTCCTGGACCAGACTGGCTCGGTGACTCTCGCTGCTGACGCGCAGCACCTGACACGCACGGCTCTAAGCGGGCGACGTTTATCTTGCCCAGAGCCCGTAGAGGTTCGGTGCGCAGCCAGCTGGCTCCACGGCAGCGCAGCGTGGCGGAGGGGACATCATCGTGGCCCCGAGTCAGGGAGCGCAGAGAAACCGGGCGGGCGAGGGTGAAGGACGCAGGCCCTGCCTCCGTGCGCACACCCGGCCGCTCCGACCCGCCTCTGCGCCGCGCAGGGCTGGGGCTCGCCAGGGCAGGCTCCGCGGGCGGGAAGCGCGCACCCACCGTGCAGGCAGCTCCCGCAAGCCCGCGTGCGCGTGCACACGAGGCCCTGCGCAGCAGCTGCTAATGTAAGGAGGTCGCGGCGCGTGTGTTTACGCCGGTCATAGCTCCGTCCGAGAGCAGTGTGACCACTATCGGATGCTACTGTCTCTTGGCCATGTCTCCGACGTCTAGGGTTTCTCTGCCGTGCAGCCTCGCTGCTGTCTTCAGAATGCGCCTGGGAGCCCGCACAGCCAGCGACTCGCCACACCAAGAGGTTTAACTACTGCAAAGCTTCAGTCCCGGATATCTAAAATTTTAATTTCTTAGTTATTATTTTCCTGTGTTTTTTTTTTGTTTTTTGTTTTTTTTTGTTTTGTGCACGCTTGCTACACATAATAGTTACTTTGGGTTTGGTGAATTGATTCCTTCTGATCCCCTTCTCCAAAAGTTTACCTATTTCTAGTACTCTTATTTTACTCTTTATATTTTTGATTTTTCATGTAAAAGCCATGACACAGCACTTACCTATGCATCTGAAGTATTTCACTGAACACCCGTTCTCCTGCAAACGACGGGATTTCATTCTCCTTTATGTCTGCTACTGTTTCAGCTACCGACCGCATTTCCTTACCCAGTTGTCCCTTAGAGGGCACCCAGCTGTGTCCCCTACTACACTGTGGTGAACTGAGCTTCTCTAAACATGTATACATGCAGGGTGATGCCTTTAGCTCCTCCAAGGATGCAGCCAGGAAAGGCGCAGCTGAGTCAAGTAGAATTTCTATTTCTAATTTTCTGAGGAACCTCTAACTGCCATTGTGTCATAGTGGTATACTAGTTTATAACCTCACCACAGACATGTAGAAGGAGTCCTTTCCCCACACGTCTTTGCCAGAATTTGTTGGGTTTTGTTAACCCTGGAAATTTTAATCAGCGGGAAATCTGAGCTGGCACATGACTTCTCTGGGTTTATCAGCAAACTGAGCTCCACTTACCATTCGATGAATCTTCACGACAATCCCATGAGGTAAATGTAATTATTATCATTGCTTGAAGATGAATATGTTGAAGTTTAGAGAGGAAAGGAAAAATGGTCCAAGTCGAACAGTTTATTAATGGAGGATCTGAAGTTTGAACTACATGCATGTATATACTGAAGAAATGTAGTTGGGTAAATGTGTTGGCTAAGGGTGCAGGGAGTGGCTTGGGAAGATCACAGAGAAGCCTACGAGGAGAGAGAGAGAGAGAGAGAGAGAGAGAGAGAGAGAGAGAGAGACAGACACAGAGAGACAGAGACAGAGACAGAGACAGAGAGAGACAGAGAGACACAGAGAGACAGAGAGAGACAGAGAGACAGAGACAGAGACAGAGAGAGAGACAGAGAGAGACACAGAGAGACAGAGAGAGAGACAGAGAGAGAGACAGAGAGACAGAGAGACAGAGAGA
>NDGN011446653.1:0-11883 GCA_002564285.1 Tympanoctomys barrerae
ATAACAGAAAATTTTTTAACATGTTATAATATTTGCCTGTTTCACACTGGCACTAAGATAAATTTCCAACTTAAAGGAACGACGATTGAAAACTGATAATGATTTAATGTATATAAGTGTTTTAGATACCTATAGGGAACAGTGTTGCTCTCTTTATTTTCTCCATAAGTTTGAAATGATACTCTGCAATATTGCAGTTTTTTTCAAAAAAATAAATTATAAAAGGAAAATCTACAAAGGTCGAGCGTAGCTCGTGGGCACCTCGTTACTGGAGGAGGGATAGAGAGATGTTGGCTAGGTGCTGGCTAGCGTGTTTGGATTTGAAACAGCAAAACTGACCTGAACTGGACTGTAGTTGTGATTGCATAACTCTGCACCATGTCGGGCCTCCTGAATCTTACATTTTAAGTTTGCAGATAGTTTGGTATGAAGATCTTTGGTTTAATAAAATTATTTTATTTATAAAATAAATTACAGCATATCTCATGTGTCAATTTCTCAAATATAACATGAAATAGCTCATCTTAGAGCATAACACTGTAGTGGGCAAGGGAATGGGAAACAAACTCATGCTACCTGACTTCAGTCTAGCTAGATCATTGACTTGAGTCAGTTCTCTTTGCTTCTGTTTTCTTATAAGTGAAATACAGACAATTGTAGTTTAAATAGTATGGAGTTGATTCTAGATTTAAAATATTTATCTTTGTTGTAGAGCTAACTGTGCCCAATATAAAGCAACTATCTTATAAGTGCTTGTTAGAGACATAAACCATTATTTAGTTGTTATTTTCAAAAATATTTATCCTCAAAAATTAATGGAGTCTGAAACCAAAACCTTCTTTCCCATACCAGCAAATTTAATGTGTGTTGGAATGTTCAATCACTTTTAAAGAAATCTCTAATTTTGAAACAAGATAGTCTTTTAGTAATAACTAAAATGGAATCTACAGAAGTCCAAGAAAGCCCATTGTTCTTGGCACTTACCCTGAGAAATTTGTTCTTGTACCTCAGTGCCTTCTAAGCAGCCTAATGTGTTACAGTTACAACGGAATCACCTTTGGGGACACACTGTGGAGGCCACGTGTGAGGGACGCGATGGCCGTGCACTCAGCTTCCTGGGCAGCCTCTGCCAGGCACACCGCGAGGCCTCCTCGTGGGTCCTATTTCTATGGCTTCCTTACATTGCTCACCAAGCCCCAGCCACTCTAGTCTCCTTTGTAGTTTTGTGCACACCAACCTGAATTCTGCTTTAAGTTCTAGAACATTGTTCTCCACCTTTCTCTTCGTTGTGTCCCTTGTGTCTGGGTCCCTGACTTAGGTTTCTCTCCTTAAGATGAAATTCTCTAGTCACTGGATTTGTTCAGTCTTTAAGCACAGACTTCCCACCACAGTATCTAATTTTGTTTGCTTAAAAACCTTGGAAGCATCAGAATTTATTTTGTTTATGCATGTACTTATGCATTCTGTGTTTCTCCCATTCTAACACCAGCACTTAGTGTTAAAGCCCTCAACTGTCATTTCAACTCTGCATTCAGGACCTATACAGAACCTGCAATTTAGCAGAAGTTCAACAAATACATGTTGAATGTATCCCCACATTCCATGGATAGGACAGCCCATGAAAATTTACTTGCCATGTCAGTCTCCCAGTAGGAGCATGTCTTACCCTTCTGGAAATGTAGCAGGAACTTGCCACTGTCCTGTGGAAGAGAAGAGAAAGAAAAATATCCCCAAGAAGCAAGTGACCCAATCATCAGAATAGGGTGAAGGAGGATAGGAGTTGTTTCCAGAGATGTGAAGAGGTTGGCCTTTGAAACAGAAATGATATGGGTTAGAAAATGGAAACATCATCTTCTGTGTCATCCTAACTTGGAAACTTGCTGCCTCTAGATGAACCACCCAAAAGACACTGCAGTCTGAGGAAGTTTGGCACAAAATGTTCAGGCTGGAAGAAGCCATATAAATATTTGAAATGCTGTTGTTGAATACTCCAATAGGTTTAATTTTTTTTAAATACTTTATTCTGGTTTCTCTTCACATCAAGTAAATATTTTAGCTGTTTTTAAAAATGATGTACCATATTGTATATTTTACTTAATAAATACATTCTAATGTTAAAGGTTTATTTTACATTCTTAAAAGGGACCCATTCCTAATACACTCTACCCATGTATTAAACCTTAAATTCAGATCCTGAAAATTTGATTGGTTTATTCATTTTAAGCAAGATTATAAACATGGACTCATGGAAAGTAAGTCTGTAAAATATACTTTTCAAAAGTTGTACAGTTTGAATCATAGTTCTGTAACTGAAAATTCACACAAATTAATTAAACTTTCTAGGATCCCACCAACACAGTTGAGTATAGTTTTGTGTGCCTGCAAAAATCAAGGGAACTGAGTTCTAATTCTAGTACAGTTGGACAAATTCTTTCTCTGACAGAAATTCACTTATTCCCTTTGTGTCCTGAGGGACTAGGCTAGATCCATAGCTTTCAAACCATACTTTTCAACACTGAGAATTCTTCCATGACTGGTTAGAAGGCCATCAAAGGCAATTTCAAAACCTTAAGTCATCTTTCAAAATCTGAGGCTTATGGTTGGGGACTAGATGTCAAGTGCATGTTCAAATCTACTCTTCTTTCTGCTGCGTCTAATCATCTTGTGAATTATCGTGGTTAGTTACACGATTCCCTCTAGTGTAGAACTCTGCTGAGTCTTTGTGAGGTTCTTTTTATAGGATAACAGAGAAAATGGGCAGCAGTAATAAAGCCCCTGGAAACTGCGGTTGAAGTGTTTCCTGCCTCACTCAGTCAAAGCATCCATTAAGGGACTGGTAAGTAAACACTTACAGGTTGGTTTTGAAAATGGAGTTTCGTGCCTCTTTATAATTTAAGTGACTTCTGCAGGGTCTATGATCTGCTTCTGGCCTCAGCAAAATTGCATGTATGCTGAGGCAAGCCATCCAATATGTAAATCTAATTCGTGACTGGACTCAAAATGCTGCTAGCTTTCCAATCTTCCCATCGCCTCTCCTCCACTCGCCAGAGCCCCTTCCTAATGTCTCCTCTCTGGCACTGCCCATGCACCGTGTCTGCCCACACTTGCTCTCTTGCCAGCTCCCACACCACGGCCATGGAGCTACGGATGGGGGCAGGGTGGGGAAAAGCTTTCAAGATATCACACAAGCACGGTCTCCAAATTGGCACCCGCGCATCATGCCAACAACACGCACACTGCCAAAGCAAAGGCTCCAGAAATAAAGAACAATGAATGTGTAAACCTGAAGTGTAATTCCTCCAGATTAAGTTTTTAGAAAGACAAAAAGTAAAATTTAGAAGATTTTGTATAAAATGAGTTTTTCGTGTCTCTCCCCCATTTATAGTTAGTGGTTATAAATTTATCTTTTACAAAATCACATGTACATCTCCACATTGACAAAGCACCTTCAAGATATCTGGAGTACATTTATTATTTTGAACTAACAGGAGCAGAAGCTACACTATATTGTTTACATAATCTTGAGTGCAAAAGCCATGTCCCTTAAAACCTGCTATAGGAAATTACACTATTAGCTTTTGAGGTATTTAGAGTTAATTGTGTGGTATTCCTTCTTAGTACAAATTAGGAATTTATTAAACTGTTAAAATTTATAATGAACGCTATAACCAGAACTCAATATTCTCATAACCTTGCACCAGATGTGTTAGATCCTAAATATAAAGTTATGCAGTTAAGATTGTAACTGTTAATATACATGATCTATCAAAATTGGTAATTTTATCATAAAATGTTCCCAGCTTTTAAAAAGATTTAATGTGTATTATAAAAATATAACATATATTTTTATAGATATGTCTACATGAATAATTACATATATGTATATGTGCACAGCATTATTTATGGGGTCTAACATCCAAAATACATGAAGGACTTTTACCATTCAACAACAAAAAGTTAAAAAAATTAAAACAGCAGCAAAGATTGCAAATGGACACTCTCCAAAGAAGATTTGCAAATACTCAACAAGTACATGAAAAAACATTCAACACATCACCAGGAAAGCACTGATCAAAACCAGAATGAGATCCCATTCATGCGTACACCAGCATAGTAGTTAAAAGATGCAAACGCCCAAGTGTACATCAAAGGGTGAAAGGATGAATCAAGTGAGAGACACACACGCAGAAGAATATTATCCAGCTGTAGAAAGGAATGAAATATTGCCACACACTGCAAGAAGAGTGAGCCCTGACTATGTGCCAAGCCAAAACCAATCACCATTTTATATTTCACTTAATCTGAAAGGCCCAAAATAGATAAATCAATAAAGATATAATGCAAATTGGACATGGCCAAAAGATGGGGAACAGGGTCAGTCCCCAGCACCATATGCCATTCTGGCCTCATGCCCCAGCACACTGAGCTGGCCACCAAGTCTGAGTGTGGTGGCGCGTGCCTGTAACCCCAAAGCTGGGGAGGCTGAAAGTAGGAGAATCACTGTGAGTCCAAGCTGCATAGTGAGACCCTGTACCAGATACATACATACATATATACATACACACATGCATACATGCATAAGAAGGGGCAGGGAAGTGAGAAGCTGCTTGATGGACATAGACCTTCATTCCACAGCAAAGTGTGTAGACTTGGTACTAGCAGAGGTGTCCGTTGCACAGCATTATAAATGAAATAAATGTCATTGAACTGTTCACTTTAAGAGGGTAGACTTTGTGATGGAAATAATTCTTTTGGAAGCTTTTTTAAATTTTTTTTACATTAACATTCAGTGTAATCAGTCCATGACCATGATTGTGTCATTTCTGGAATCTGTACACCCAAGCCTCTGATGTAAGAGAATAAATAATACATTCCAGGAAATCGAGCTTTTAGGGATTTAGAATTATCTATTTTGATCCATTCCTACTGCCAATAAAGGGAGTATTTTTATTCGCAATGAAAGCCAAAATTAAATTTTAAATTCTCTTATTTTACCAGTTGCCACTCACACCACCATGCCTATCTCTACAAAACAGAGAGAGACCTACAGAATTCAACTTCAGGCTTCCTAACTTACATCCTGTGAGCACTCAAAACACTGAAGTCTCACAGATAATCCTCTCCCTTCCTGGCCTCTGCCTTTGGCTCCTCCAGCTTCTCACCCTGCTGCACTGGGCAGAGCAGTCCCTCCAAAGCCACTTTCTCCATCACCCAGCCTCATGCTGCTCCTGACTCTCTCTCTCCAAATCTGTCTTCACATCAGCCTGGAGAAAACAATAAGACCTCCTCTGTGCCAAGAACTTCCTTGCCTGCCCCCGGACTCTCACTCCTATTTCCATTTAATAACCTCTGTGGAAACTGCTGCTGTTGGAAAGAGGAAAAGTCAATCAATCAACATATCCAGTACTCATGCATGGCTCTGCTTCTCAAAAAGCTGAAATCTTCATTATCACTTTAGAAAGCAGCTGGCAGTTTCTCAGAAAGTCAAACACAGTGTTAGCATATAATCCAGGAATTCTGCTTCAAGGTATTTACCTAGGTCATTAAATATATAGACCAGACAAAATTCATACATAGATGTGCACAGTAGCATTACTCACAATGGCTGAAAAGTGGAAACAGCCCAAGTGTCTACCAGCTGATAAATGAGAAAATGCAGTATCATACATGCACATAATGGAAAAATGTTCATTCATAAAAAGCCATGACTACTGGCTCCAGCTGCAGCATGGATGAACATTGAAAATATAATGCCAGGTAAAGGGCATCATCACAAATGGATACTGCTTGAATTTACTAGAAATCACAAAATCGTACACTTAAAAAACTAATCTAAAAACACGTCATTTGCCAATTGTTTGCTATCTAACTATCTGACAGATTTAGATAGCTGTCAGAGCAAATCCTGAGATGCTTAGAAAATTTTGCCTGGAATAAATGCTAGCTACTTCTAGTTTCAGAGGGCTTATTCTTTGTCCTTGGATTGAACAAAAATATCTGACCTTAAATAATAGAAATATTTTCTATTTCATTCACTGTTGTATGTAAAATCTGTGGCCTACAATCAAACCTCTACATGAGTTCAGGTGAAAATGAAAACAATAATCAAATAATCTGCTGGTTGATGTTAACAACCAACCAGTGGAATGAATGATTATTGTACTTTTACATAGGGTTTTAGCCAAATACAGCTCTAACTTACATTTTGTATTTAATTCTTTGCATCACTGTCATGTTTCTAAGTGATACATTCATTTAGGACAAACTGTCCATAAAACATATTAGATGCAAGTGGATGCTTAATAAATCATGGCAAATTTTACAATACTTATTGCAAAGAGTTATTTTTTCTGCTGTGTATTTTGCTTAGTAGTTTTGGAGAAGGAAGTGTAAAAAACAAAACAACAACAGCAAAAGTTCATGATAATCATGGCCTTTGACTTCTAGAATTTTAGTCATCTAATTTACAGAACTGACGTTCATGTTCATGGAGCGGAAACCTAAGCTGGGAAAGCCTACAAAAGAGTTTCCTAAAGTGCAATATTCTATTGTATTTTAGAAGAGGAGAGGGTTTTTTTAAACATATTTGATAAAGGGTCTCACTATGTAGCTCAGACTCATAGTGATCCTCCTGTTTTCAGCCTCCCCAGCGCCGGGATTACAGGTGTGTGCCACACACCCGGACTAGGTAGCTGACTCAGCGCACCCTGGGGTGGGGCCGGCACAGAAGAAAGGACTTTTAAAAACGGACGTGAACGGTCCATCTTTTTGCCTTCCACAACATAGCAACAAAGAAATGATTTACATTTCAGCAAGAAAAAGTCAGAATTAGAACACAACATGGAGAATGTCTGGCCACTGGCATGATCCCAACTACAGATGTAAATTATTTGGGAGATTTATTACAAAATGAAAGAGTAGAAGAAATAATAAAGAACAAAACTTTAAAACCATAAATTATAACAAATCAAAGTTCAGCTTAAAAGTAGGTGGTAGCCAAGAAGTCTTTATAAATCACACTATAGAGTTATATCATTACAGTATCACCAAAAACTGGGTATATTTCAACCATCATCTGATTGAGTATGCATTGGGAACACTGAGTTTCAGGCAGGGGGCAAGTCGGATTACAAGGCATAATGAATAGAAAAAGCATGTTCATAACTCCATTTTGTATTTTCTGCATTTCTTTTAGTATTCAGATTTCAAATTTTGAATTTTCTAATGGCTGAAGTAACTTCCTTTAACAGAAGACTTTGACAATTGCGATGATTTAATTGGTTCACATTAAAGACTCTTTGAAGCCTAAAGAAAACGTCTTTCCAGATGAGCAAGAGGTTGGATAAATGTAATGACATATGGTTTGTTTTTTATAGCTACAATATGCAAAAAATAGTAGCATAACACATGTATTCAATGATATATATGTATTTATACATATAAATATATATCCTGCTTATAAATTATGAGATAAGATTCTTTTGTACAAATATAATTTTGTTTTCTTTCTCTTTCTTGTTCCCTTTAGGAATAAAAATAACAACTGAAACTTAGAACAATTTTAAACATCTCATTATACCAAGGATCTTGCAGAAGATAAAATCACCGAATGCAAAGCCATGTTGCCACACGGTCCCCTGCACAGACTTGTAAGCGAGCTGTCTGCAGGGTCTCAGAGCCTCAGGGCAGGAAGACTGTCCACTGATCTTATTATGAAGTCTCCCCTCCCCCTGCAGCCTCCCTCAGAACATCCCAGATGGATGGGGCATGAACTGCTCCTGAGTGTCTCTCAGGAAGGGTGTTTCTCACATCCTCTGGCAAACTCAGAACTTCCCCTGGAAGTCTTTCTTTTAATGCCCCTGCATCCCTGAGCTCATCGATTCATTCACAGAGATGTGAAGGGCAAAAAGTGATCGTTTTCTATGTACTCCACTTTTTGAATTTTCAAAGTTTGCTGTTTAAGTGATGACCTCTTTATCTTTAAAGCTAAATAAGCATTTCAATTGATGTAAACATTTCTCTCAAACACTGTTCTTACTTTTTCATATTTTTTAATCTTTTGAATGTTTTCAACTCTTTTCAGAAAACTCCTATTTTGGAGAGAGTGTCCTAACTTAAAAAGACCACAGCACATTGAGATTACCCCCAAGAATTTAGAAATGAACCATAAATTCATCTCAAAAGCTTGACTGGTCTCCACAGTGGTTTCCCTAACAGACCTGAGGTATATCTAGGGATGGGCCAAGAACTGAATCTTTAAAAACAATTTAATAAAATATATTTACTATGATTTTGAAAAACACAATTGTATTAAACCAATCCACACCTTCAAGCCTGTATTACTGCTTTGGGGTTACTCCAGAGGGACCTCAGGCTTCACACCTTTCTTTGCTCTCTCACCCCCTCTGCTGGTGCTGCCAAGAAGCAGCCTTCAGATCAAGACACCAGTAGCACTGGAGAGGAGAAGTCAAAGCTTCAAGAAGCTATGATTCTCCAACTTTACTACGAAAATGCATTTTAGGAGATCTTGATAATATCCAGGTTCTATTTCAGTAACTTTTGGCTGTGACATGAGATTCTGAAAATGTAGCAAGCTCCCAGGTCATGCTGGACCTTCTACCACACTTTGAATATTTTTCTACCATCAACAATGACTAGAACAAAAATCCCTGTGAGACCTTCTGGCCTGACAGCAATCAGATGTCAGGAGCCATTATGAAACTACATCTAGTATTTGCTGTAACTCACAAATTAAAGAGTTTGACCTCATTTGGAATATTTCTGTAGTTATCTCAACAATCTACTTCCACATATGTCCTAACCATGCAGTGACTATGTTAGAATGCTGGAATCTTGATAGGAAATGTATGGTTTTGTGATATGGAATGAAATTGTATTTTAAATGGAACATTGAACCAGGCCTTGAGTCTTATAATTAGTAACACAGGCCCAAAGAGAACATGTGACATGACCAAGGTCATGCAGCTTGGACACGGAGGCAGAAGTAAATCTAATTTGGCTGACAAGAACTCTCATACAATAAGTCCAAATTATTTCTCAATTTTTATCTTTTTTTAAAATCATATCTGAACAGAATTGTATCTGCTGAGTTATATAGATCATTAAGGATCTGTACACACAACAAACCACAAACAGTAAGAAGCATGACTGTTTATCTTACCTGGACAGTTCCTCACATCTTCTCCTTTGTAATCGCATACTCTACCCTCTTATCAGGTAAATTGAATTTTTCATGTATAGTAGAATTAAAAGGAATAACCACACCTTGTCTTGTTGGAGTCATCTATCTATCTTGGATGTTTAGTACTCATTTATCCAATCTACCTTCAATTAATTAAAACAAGATACATTAGGTCTTAATTGTTCTTTAAAATTCCTTGAAAAAATAACAAGCTAATTCCAAATACGAGTGGTGAGAGGAGCCCTAATAAGAATGCATTTAATAAATGATATGTCATTTGGATAGAAGAATGGATTCAGGTGACTGCATGGCGGATAACTAGCAAAGCAAGGAACATCTAAGCCCTTCAAATGATGCCGTGCTCCTCAAAGTCAAACTTTGCTTTAGAGAACATACGTTATTTTCATGCCTGACAGAGGTTAGATGGCGAATTTTCAAACTGCTGTTTCAAGTCTTAACATCACCCCCCCCCAAAAAAAAAAANTCAGCTAAACATAGAATGTAGATGAGCAAGGCGAGTGGGCGCGGGAAATCATTTGTAACAAAAACCCATTATTTACAGATGAGAAATTTATATTGTCAGCATAATATCTTTGAGGCTAACTGGAGCTGGAGGGTATATAAAAGCAGAGCACTTTGGCGTCGAAGTGCAGAGCCCAGGGCACACAGCACAGCCGAAGGTCCACCGCGGGCTGGCCGGCGCTCCACCCTCCCTGCACCACACCCTGCGAGCAAAAGGTAAGACTCACACTGGGAGATGAACATTGTAAAGCCTGCTTGGGGGACAGCGGAGTATTTTTAAAGATTACAAATTAAGGGGTTGTTCTTTCATTCTTTTTTAACAAGGACGGAATTGAGATGAAAAAGTATCAACTGTATTTGTACTACTTTAATGTAATGAAGCGACAAAGAAATTCACAGTAATAATTCTACCCAAAGATTTAAAATAGAAGGAAAAATAAAGATTCGCATCAGTGGATTTGTTTCAAGACTTAACCATTATGAAAGATGTATGTTTAAATAAGTAGAAATATTCTGAACAATAAGTATTTTTTCTTGAATTTGATAGATGTGTAACTACTCTGAACAGAAGGTGCATTTTATATTCAACAGAAATGTATCCATTATAGAAGATATAACAAGAACATTTCCTTATTGTTAAACGTCTAGCTATGCAAAATAAAAGATTAAGTTACCATCGTTCACATACTCTAATTCCAGATAAATATAACCAAATTTCAGTGTCCACAAAATCCGCCTTTTGTGAATAAGCCATAGCGTATTTGGTGTGGAGAAGAAATATCATTGGTTACCAGGGACTTCGTCAGATAATTCTGAGTAATGCTATTAATTAATATTTAATTGCTGTTTATTGAAGACCAGTAGTAATAATTAACTACATAACTATATTCTGGAATGAAATTGTAGTATATTTGTCAAGAAAGATATTGGATGTTCTAAAGTATTTGTTCTAGTCCCTAAAGACAAAGAGCACATTTACAAAGAACCTTCATAGTGTAATACATCAGGTGGTGTGTTCTCTATACAATAACCTGTTATGCAATGAGCTAGCCAATTTTTAAATTATTTATGTAGCCTACACCACCATTATATTTAGGGAGAGAAGGTTTTCTTTTCTAGGTCTAACGTTAATCTTTCTAAAAGACTTCCTACGCCAACAATTAATACCATTACCATATTTTTCTTTTAAATATGAATAAAAATTTTTAATTCTCACAAAACATTTTTTTCTTAGGCTACTAAATGAGAAAAAAACAGGAAATTATTTTCTTATTGAGTAAAATCGTGATACTAAACGAACATAAGATAACAAAATATTTACTTCATCAGCAATGAAACACAAACAATAAATTTACTAAAATATAATTACATGAGATTTAGAAAAAGTCATTTCTATCAGCAAAAGTCATTTGCTTGTACTAGAAGACTTTTGAAAAAGCTCTCCTTTTTAGTTGTTCATTTCCCCCATTGTCTTCCAAGTGAAATACACTTTGCTCTACTCTGTCTCAGTATAACCCAAGATATTGCAAAACTTTTAGGGACTTTGGAGTAAAAGAAATAATTTAGAAATAAATTCACAGTTCTCAGACTTTTACAAGAAATTTACCAAAAGTATAATTCAAAAAAGTAATGCTCGGTTTAATCTTCAAATATTCCTAAAAGCTAGTATGATTGTGCATCACAATCAGAAGACACTACCTAAATATACAGCTTCTAAAACTTGTCAGTTGGTTAAACAGAAGCATAACAAGATGCTAGATCATTTAAAGTTGATGGACAAGGGCTTGGGAGATAGCTCCGCAATGTAAGTGCCTGCCCAGCAAGCACAAGATCCGCGGTTTGATCCTGGGTAGCACAAAAAATAAAAAATGAAGTTGATGGATAAGAAGGAAGAATTTATAATTCCTTTTATGTTGCTTTGTCTAAGTGGCTATTTAATCTGCAAGCCCTTAAAATTGCAAATTAAAATTACCCCTGCAGGTATTACTGTGTATTGCTATGCATGTAGCGTCTGTGTTTTGGTGCTAAAGAAAAATAGTAAATATGACTAAGATGTTAAAGAAAAGATTGATAGTTTAAAATGATAATATTTGTAAAATCCTTATTTCAAACCAAATGTCATTTGCTAAAAATACTCATTCAAATTATTTATGGATAAA
>NDGN011446659.1:0-10057 GCA_002564285.1 Tympanoctomys barrerae
GGAACTGGCCATGCGGTGTTGGGGAGAAGCCAGCCAATAGAGAAAGAGGCAGGAGGTGCTTGGCACTGCCAGGAAGCAGAGTGGCTGGAAAGTGTTGCTCACAGTGGAGGTGGGCACTCAAGGATTGGGGCGCTGCAGCAAGAGGCCCCAAGTGGCTGGACACTCACTCCACAAGGAGGTCTCACGACCTATGTGTGCAAGATGGCATGGCAGCTTTGGGGCTCCACTTGCCCAGCACAGTTGCTGGGTGGTTGCAAGATCTTGGGGGACAGCAGACCTGGGCTCTGCCCCTACCTGAGCATAGATTTCTGAGTCTCACCTGGGCTGAAGGCTGCAGCTGGGGCCTCCAGACAGAGGGGGCTGGTGGATAGGCTTGTAAGGGCCGCGGCAGCCATGACCTCATCCAACCGAGCTTTTCCTGGGGGGGCTCTGGAGGAGATGGGGGAAAGGGTGGGGTGGGGCCCGAAAACAGCTCTAGGCCCCGCCCTTGGCCCAGTATATTTGTGCAGGCCTGGGCACCAGGCAAGCACCGAGCTACCTCACTCCTGGCTGGGCAGAAGGCCTGGCTCCACCCCCAGCTCCGGTTACAGAGCCGAAAATCTCCAGGAACAGGGCCGGGTCTGCCTGAGGCCTGAATTCTCCATAGCTTGGGCTTTGTTTCGCCGTAGCTCCTTCAGATCCTGCTTCTGGGCAGAGGTCTAAGCCCTCCCCACATGACATACTGTATTAACGTTGTGCCACAGCAACTGGGGGCCTAAGAAGGCGGGGCGGTCAGCAGTCGACAGCAGCCAGAGGAGGACCTGGCTTCAAGCACAGGCTTCAGAGGACCAGGACCGAGCCGCCCTGCTGTGCAGCCAGCCATAAGTGTCAGGCACCACTGGGGTGGGAAAGTAGCAGCAGGAACCGAGGATTCCTGGATAGTTAGTCCAGGCGACTGTGAAGTCTTTTCTCCAGAGAAACTGACAGCCATCCGGCTCCGGTGCTGTTCTGCCCTCTACACACTGCTCTCTGCTCAACTCCATTAGGGCTGGATCATCGGAGACAAACGACGTTCTGGACCCTGACCTGCCCTCGGAAGAGTTGGAGGCAGAAATCTGCCCCACCCACCGCCCTTGCACACGCTGACGCACGTGTGCACACACCCCTCTAGTCCCGGGGCACCAGCACCACGCTCACCTTTGCGCTGGCACGGGGATTTGCGCCGAAGGCGTCCGCTGCCCCGCCGCCCTCCCCGCCCAAGAGCCTGGAGTCCCTAGGTTCGCGGCCTGCAGCTCTTGCGGCAGTGTGAACTCCAAGCCCGCAAAGCCGCTACTCACGGACGCGACCTGCGGATACGGAAGACTCAGTGGAGGGCGCCGCCCGGACCCCAGCTCCCACCCCCGATTCCGCCCGAGCGGATTCCGCGGCGGATCCGGCGGACGCGAGGCCCCGCCCTCTGCCCCGCCCCCGGCCCGGCGGCGGGAAGCGTCCCCCGGCCACCCGGCTCTGCCTGGCCAGAGCTGCAGACACGCACGGGTCGACGCGGCCGCCCCCCAGTGCCACGCCTTTGGGGCCCAAAGTTTGCGCAGCCTCGACGCCATCTTTGCCGCGAAAGAAACTTTGTCGGCACTCCCGCCCACCGGTACCTGCGGCGGTGCGGGGACCGGCACGGGCGCGGCGCGCTGGCACGGACCCTCTGCGTCCAGCCGCCGCGCCTCGGCCCTCGGCTCAGGGGGCTCCGGGGCGGCTACAACCGCAGAGTCCCGACCGGCGTAGGGCGGGGGGCGCGCGCAGGCCCGACCCGCCGCCGGCGGACGCTCGGACTCCATGACCGGCCGGCCGGCCATCGAGGCTGCAGCGGCGAGGGCGCACTCCAGCTCGTGGCCCGAGCCGGGCCGGCTGGCCGCCGACCCCCGCCCTAGATCCCGCCGCCGCCCGCGCTCGCCGGCCCCGCCTCCTGCCCCGGCCCGCCCGGCGCGCGCGCCCATTGGCCAGCGCGTGGCACCAACATTCGGAGGAGCCCGCTGCACTCCTGCTGGCCCGAGCCCCGGTCCCGCCCAGGCCCCGCCCTGCCTGTCCCGGCAGATCTGCGCTCTAGCGCGCGCCTACGGAGGGCCGGGTCTCTCCCAGCGCCGTGGCTCCGCGCCCGCCGCTAGGGAGGGCCAACTTCCCCAGGCCATACTCTCGGAGCTGCCAGAGCCAGGAAGGCCGAGCTGCTTGGCGGGCCTCCCCGGAGCAGGTTATTCTTTAACGCACGACGGCCCACCACTTCCACTTATGTAACCTTCGGGGCTGGTGGCAGAACCGTCCTGCGGAGCTCAGGGTCCAAGTCCCATCCCAGGCAGTCCTGCCAGCGGGCTGCACTGCCCTGACGACCACCAAGTCTTCGAACAACCTTCGCACCGCCCCCCCTCCCGCTTCTGAGATAACAGCTGAACAGCGAGCGAGCGCACTGGCCTCAAGTGCTAGGCAGTTAGGGTTAGAGCCCATCCTCCGAAGGCCAGGACATTAAATTATCTAGCAAATCCCCACCCAACCCTCCCAGTTATCAAGGGCAGGCTTCGAGGTATGCGAGTAGTCCTTATTGCTGAGATTCATTAGGACACAGGCTTGGGAGAGGAAAGGCCGCGCGGACGGGGCAACATAGTGGTAGGAGCTGAGTCTCAATCAGCTTGGGGCTGGAGGCTCAAGTTGGAGGAAGGAATCCAGGTGCCGAACAGACCGGTCTCCACACCTTCCCTAGGTGCTCTGTTGCTCTATAATGTCCACTTATGCTGATTGGCATAATGGGGGGTGCTGGACTTCCAGGGGTGCCCACCTCCCGGATGCTCTCATATATATTTTCCAGGGAGCTGTTGTCCATGCCCAGGCCCCTAAGAGGGAGGGGCTCATAGGCAAAGTCACTCTCCAGCATTGCTCTTGTACTCCTGCAGTCTGGGTGGCCTGTGGTGGGTCTCAAGTCCATGATTTTAGGTTTGCTGACCCTGGAGTACAGGATGTCCACCTGGAGAGAAGAAGTAGATCCGGGTCCTCATCATCCACTTTGCAAGGGCCTGCCCAGTCCCCCTGCCACACCCAACCTAGGCTCACTTTACCTGAGCAGACTGGGGCACCTTAGCCTTCCACTGCTGCCATTCTTGGGAGCCCAGATCTGTCCCTTTGAGCTTCTGGATGGAGGCATACTCAGCCAACACCGGGCTGGCCCCAGACCCTAGCTGGGCACAGCCAGTGCTCAGCTGCGTCTCTGCCCATACCACAGGGCTGGCAGCCAGGCTAGCTCTGGGGATGGCAGGCAGCCCCACATTGGAATAGGTGGCCCCAGGACCAATGGACAGTGTGATGGCAGTGGCAGGAGGGGCCCCAGTCAGCTGCTGAGGTGGGAAGGCAGAGGGGGCTGCCTGTGGCCTGGTGCTGCTCCTAGAGGTTTCTAGCCAGTGTGAGCGCAGGAGATCCATGCTGGCAGGCCTCAGGGCTATGGGTAAGATTGGATCAGAAGTCACTACGGGTGGACAGCATGTGGCCCCAAGCTGCAGGCAGCCCCTTCCTGTGTATCCTGCTGGTAGGCACCTCACCTGTGCTGCCATGGGCACCACGGTGCAGCTCGTGCAGCCTGGTGTCGGACGCGCTGAGAGAGCAGAGATGGGTCTGTCTCAGCAGTGCCTGGGGGCAATGAAGGCTGGTTGGTCCCCTGCTGGCTGCCCCCAGCCCCTCAGACAAGTAGGCACTCACCGAGTCTGCCAGCCTCACAGTGTCCTGTAGTTTTGCCTGGTGGCTCTGCACCTGCTTCCTGGGGGCAAGAGTATCATCAGGCCAGGGGGCAGAGGCAGAGGCAGAGGCAGGGATAGCTAGACGCCGGTCCATGCCCAGCGTGAGGTGCACATGGAGGTGCGATTCTGGCTCTGGCTTGCTTCTAGTAACTTCTGCCTTGGCCAGAGGCTGAGGACCCAAAAGGAACGCAGGCAAGATAAACATACCTGTGGCAGGCTGTGCACAATGCCCACAGCCAAAGGAGCAGGGAGAAACACCCTAGGACCCAGAGCGCTGGCAGGAACACGGGCACTGATGGCCCCATCCTGTGAGGCAGGGCTCTGGGGGCAGAAGAAGGGACATGGGGTGGGGGGAGCTGAGCGATCAGGCACACCCCTAGCTGCTTCACTTGTGTAGCTCACCCCAGGTGGGTGTCTCCCTCAGCTGACTCAGCACACCGGAAACCCCTAGGCCTTACAGCGGGGCGCCCACCTTCCTGCCTCTGCCGAGTGTCTGAAGCCCTGCCTGCTGCTGCACAGCGGACAGCAGCTATGGAGATGGGAGAGGATGGCCAGGGCAGCTGTGACCTCACTGAGGCTCTGGTCACCACAGACTGAACCCAGGTTCTGGGTCCGGGAAGACCCTGAAGACACCCCAGGCCTGTAAGCCACACCCCAGCGTTCATTTATAGCCCTCTTCCCAGGGGCGGCCTCCTTATCCACAGTGGTACCCCTAAGCCAGTCAGTACAGCCTGGCCCCCTGAAAAACGACTGAGGGATCAGCAGCAGCACATGTGTGACCCCACCCCTTCCTGCCTCCCCAAAGACCGACACCCCTCTTGGGGTCAGTCTTAACAGCACTGAGGCTTGGGGGCCCACCTAAGTTCTGCAGGTTGTAGAAAAGGGGAGGTAGTCTCTGGAGGTCAGGGTGAGTCTGTCCAGACTAGAAGAGCAGGTTTCTCGCATGAAGGGGGGATGACAGCTAACCTGGACACAGCCAGGTCCCAGTGCCCTCCCAGGCCCCAAGACTGCCAAGGGCCTTGGGAACCTACCACTGCTGGAGGACAGAGCAGGAGCTTACCAATGGCCACAGCACAGCTCCTCCTTGGCCCTGTCTGGGGCAGCCAGGAAGGTCTTCTGTGGGTCCTTAGTGAGATCCTCACCTCACTTCTGCCTGCCTCAGGACCTTCCACCAGCTACTCAACCCTCAGTTGCGTCTGCTTCTGCTGTAACTACCACTCAGCCTCATCTACTTGCTACAGCCCCACCCAAAGTGTAGCTGTGACTATGTGCCACAAGCTGTTTCACAAGCCACATGAAAGCCTAACTCATGTCCTCTCAGTACCGGATGAGGGCCAGGACTGACAGGGTAGACAGTAGGTCAAGTGGATGATCAGCAGCCACTAAGCGCTGGCCCTGAACCCCAAGATCCCCAAACCTGCCTCACCAACTCTGCTGTCCAAGGGCCCATCTCTACTCCTCTAGCTGGGAGCCATGGGACATTCTAGGCTCTTCCCTGCCTGGGTCAGAGAACGGAAGGAAAGGAAAATGCTGCTTTCCTGGATCCTGTGACCCTGGGCAGGAGCAGTGGCCTCCTTTGGGTCCCTCCAGCCCAGCCTGTCTGTGGTCACAATCTTGTGTAGGCCCCTCTCTCCCCCGAGACCCTGCAGCCAGCTGAGTCTCCACTGAGTGACACAGTAATAAAATCACTTTAATGTCCTTGGTAGGAAGATGCCCCAAGACACTGGCAGGTGGGCTTGGTGGGCAAGTAAGTGTCTAGAAGTGATCCTGGCCAATCTCTGCAGCACTGTCCACATGCTCCAGGTTAGCAGGGCTAAATGGGGGGGCAGTGTGAGAGTGGGCTGGTCCTTTAGAGTGTCAGGGTGATGGCTGGTCTTCCTGCTGAGGCAGCCAGGGCTCTGTCCGTGGAGTCTGCAAGGCCTCTAGAATTCTGTCATCTTCCTGTGGGTGTCTGCCTTCCGCTGCTCCCGCTGCAAGCCTGCCTCCTGAGCCCGGAGCTGCCCCAGCTGCCGCTGGGCTCCCGCCAGCTTCTCCTCCAGTTGGGCTGCTGCCACACTGTGCCTAGGGAGGGCCTGCCAGTCAGTGTGGCCACGAAGACCCACAGCTGCTGCAGCCACTTCCCGTCCTCCAGATCCAGACCGCCTCAGACTTAGCTGCCACTCTAGGGTCAGGTGACCTCCCACACGTGTCCTGCGGGCATGGCTACCCCGGGGCTTGGGCCCCACACATACCGGCCAGCATTCCGAGTTAGGGCCTCTTGGATGCCCCGGATGTCCCGCTGGGTCCGCTCAATCTTCTCCTCAGTCTGGAAGAGCCGCAGGCTCAGGGCCTGCTTGGCGCTCTTGCTGGCGTGGTATATGTCCTTGCTTTTCCTCCCGCCAGGGGGATCTACCCCAGCCTCCAGAGTGCCAGGAGCCTGGCTCTGCAGCTTTTCATTCAAGAAGTCAAATACATTCCGAGGGGGTGGGTGGCTCCCAGGCCTACCCTTCCTCCTCTGGCACCTTGGGGGCCTGTTGGCACCAGCCTGCCCCTCCTTGGTCCTTTTCTGCAGGATCTCTGCACACTGATCTAGTGACTTCCCACGAGGTAACACCACAGCACTGATGGGCTCCACCCGGCCTTCTGCATGTCGGCCCAGACCTGATGAAGATGCAGGGCAGATGCTGCTGCTGCAGGACTTAGGACTGCCCTGCAGCAACCCCCCACCCCAGCAGCACATACACACCTTTGCCAAACTCATACCCCATCCTGGCGAGGAGTCTAGAGCCAATTCCACGTGTGTGCACCTCCCAGCCGGCAAAAGCGGAGTTACAGGTCCTGGTGTCTGCAGTGCCTGATTCCACTACTGCATGAGACAAAGGGCAGGGCTCCATGAAGCCAAAGCACTCCCGAATGGCATCCTGGGGTCCAACCAATGTTGTCCAAGAGCTCTCTACCTCTGGTCCCCTGCCAAAGCTCCCAGGCAGCACCAGGTGGCAAGTTAGCTGCACTGTGGCTTCGTAACTGTCACCATGGGCACAAGGTTAAGAAAGTACCAATGTACACCAGCCCTGGGGCTCCCACGCTATCTGACCAATCCTCCCAAAAGGCTGCACACTGCCCATGCATTTCCTTCCTCACACTGCTAGCTCAGCCTGGCTGTGTGGATGCACTTTCCACTTGCCAGGGTCCCTTTGGCCCCAGAGTCACCTTCTTCTGCATAACACACACACAATGATCTGGTCACTTCCTGTGAGACTTTGGCAGCTCTGTCACTAGCAGTCCCCATCCCCCACTGTGTGACACTAACCCACACCAAGGATTTTGTGACTGCAGGTGCTTCCTGAAGGCAAAGGCTGGATCTCTTGCCCTGCCTGTCACATACTCCCTAGTCCCCCTGCCTTTTTGGCTTCTAGGCACTGAGATGCTGTCATACCTCTGGCATAACTGGAGCCACCCAGATCGCCACTGTCTGAGTCAGAGGACTCTTCAACCTCTGTCCGAAGTGGGGGCAGGATGCTGTCTCCCTCCACCACGGCCTCTTTCAGAAGCAGCGAGTCAAACTTGACTGTGTAGTAGCCATTGTCCACATCTGCAGAGGACAGAGAGATACTGCAGCCCACAGCCTCGTGGGAGTGGGGTTACTAGCCAAGAGCCCCGGGAAGTGAGGAGCGAGGTGACACCAGGGCTGAGGTCAGAGTCACTCCTGGTACAGACAGGGTCCCAATGCCCAAGCCAGAAGTGGCAGGAGTGGCCATGCAAAGTAGAGTTGGCTTTCCAGGAAGGGTCCGCTTCAGTAGAGCCCCCTCGGGGAGGTCCCTGTGGCCAGCTCACCAGTGATTCGTGCCGGGTGCCAAAGGCCATCTTGGTGCTTGACCAAACATGCAGAGCCAGCCTGCAGCAAGCTCAAGTCTGGGTCCTGGAAGGGGCGCAGCTCATCGACAGAGACCACCTGCCCATGGGAGAACCTGCAGAGGGGCCGCAGGAGACAGTGCTCAGACACGGCCACGGGTAAGCAAAGCCAGGAGCTAAGGCCACTGCCAGGTGGCTTCTCAAAATGGGCAACAGGCAGGAAGACACACAAATACACACCCGCTTTGTCCCTCACACATGCATGGGCATATCCACATGTACTCCTACATGCATACATTCATGTGTGTACTTTCAAAGACACATCGACCTTCAACACTTACACATGTGCATTTTCTCACATGCATGTGTACACATGTACACATATAAGCAAATACATGTATGTACTCTATGTGTACATACTCTGTATGTACTCTCACACAGGCAAATACATTCACATATTCTCACTTAGATACATTCTCTCACACATCTGTACACATATAATATACATGTATATTATATATATATCAAACAGCACACTATATGTAATGCATTACACACACATAACACTACACACGCATGACATGTATACACACGTATTTTTTTTAATTAAATTTACTTATTTGATATAAGGTCTTGCTATGCAGTTCAGACTTATAGTGATCCTCCTGTCTCAGGCTCCCCTGCACTGGGATTACAGGCACGTGCCACCACACCCAGTTTCAGGGAAGTATGGCGCGCCCAAGGGCATGAGGCTGGCACGGCATGCAGTACTGGGGATCAAACTCAGGTCCCTGAGTTTGCCAGGCATGTGCTTAGACTGCTGAGCCATCTTTGCAGCCCCACATGCATACATTTGTACAGCCGAGTTCTCACAGGACATTCCTCATGTTGTTATCCAGCTTTCTAGGCTGGGATGACAATGAGGCAGAGCGCCGTGTGTTTATGGCACCCCATGCCTTGGTGAGAAATGAAACTTCAGACACCAACAGTTACTGAAGGGGTTGGGCACGTGTGCATGTGTGCACTAAGAACACAGCAGCGGTGCTGTGACTTCAGGTGTATGTGCACCAGTAAAATTAAAAACAAAACTAAGAGTGAGCATGAAAAGGAAATGTGGGGCCAGACACAGGACTGCAACTGTGAACCCTGCCAAATAAAGACATGAAAAACACAAGCCCCAGCTACTATTACATGCTACCATTTCAGACAGGAAACTATTTTAACCCCAGAAGAGCAGTGAGGACTGGTGCCCACGGTGTGGCAGGGCGAGGGATGTCTTATAGTCACGAATCAGTGGGAGGAAAGAGAGGAGGCGAGACAGTTTCAGCAACCTCCTGTGGGCCTGCCCGGCCAGAGCTCTGGGCAGTTTCTTCTCACTGCCCACACCAGTGACCAGGAGGCACCAGAAGCTTTAGGACTGCTCCAGGGCCGTGGAGATAGCTCAGTGGTCTAAGCGCTGGCCTAGGCAAGAGGAAGGACCTGGGTTCAACCCCTGGTACCACATGCTGTGCGGGCCCCGCCCTGGGCGCACCAAGCCCACCACCGAGACTGCGTGGTGGCACACGCTATAATCCCAGCGCTGGGGAGGCTGAAAACAGGGCAATCACTATGAGCTGTGTAGGGCAGACCCTGTACCAAATACATTAAGGGAGGAGGTGCGAGGAGATGGCTCAGTAGAGTAAGCAAGTCCCATTCATCTGAGGACTAAAAGAATGATTTTTTCTTTTTTTTTTTTGCGGAACGGGGAATTGAACTCAGGCCCTTGTGCTTACCAGGAAATCACTTATTCTATTGAGCCATCTCCCCGGCCCCAAAAAGGCAGGATTTTTTTTTTGCTCTGAATGCCTTCAGGGCAGGTTTGGCTGGCTTGACTTGTGGGGATCGAACCACAGCAACCTGAGCCTGACTGCTTTTTGTGGAAGCAGCCACTTAAGAACTGAGCTAAGGGGCAAGCCCCTAAAAGAATGAATTTAAGAAAGAGGCGTAAGACAGGTGTGGTAGTGCACAACTAAAACCCCAGCACTTGGTGAGGACCTGCACATGAGCTCAGCCGAGGCAACTTGGTGACTCAGTGAGACCCCGGTTCAAAAAGGGTGGATGGATGGAAGATAGCTAGAGGGATGACATGACATGATAAGCAGGCAGGCTAATAAGGAGGGCTGACGCAGAGGTGTGATTAGATTCCCCTACCTACCTACCTACCTACCTACCTACCTACCTACCTACCCCCCCCACACACACACATTTTGCCAATTAATGAAAGCTTTCTAGATGAACCCTAAGCAACTTAGGAAACTTAACATCTGGAGTCAAATGTCTTTTATTTGAAATGTCTGTTATTTGATTATATTTTTGTGGAGCACTGAGGCTACAGCCTTAGTCCTTTTTAAAAAAAAAACAAACATTTATTTATTTATTGTGTGTGTGTGTGGCCAGCTGAGCCCACCAGGGGGCGGGGCCGGCTGGCATGTGGTGCTGGG